>PVJN01049041.1:0-15374 GCA_004026805.1 Lasiurus borealis
TCTTGGTGCATCCGTTAGGCCCTTGCCTGGCCCCTCCTGCTATGGCCCACAGTTTCCTGTTTGCAGGCAGCCCCACTTCTGCTGGCTGCTGCTCCCACATGCTAATGGCCCTGGCCCTGCTCCCACCTGCTGAGAGCGCAGAGAGATTGGGGCTGGCACAGCAGCAGGTGCAAGAGGCAGCTGCCAGCTCTGATAGCCCATCAAGAGCAGGGGAAGGTGGGGAAGTCCTCTGGGGTGATTGGGACTGGCAGTTGCTGCTCGCACTTGCTCACGGCACCAGTAGCAGGTATGAGTGGCAGCTCCACTGCCAGCAGGTGTGAGTGGGGCTGGCACCGATACATGTGGGAGTGGTGGCAGCAGAAGTTGGGCTTTCGGCAGACAGGTGACCTGAGACTGTGGCAGGAGGTCCCAGGTGGACGCACAGGGGCTGGGCCAAGACTCAACCCTGTGTCCATCACAGCCTCATGGCCCACAATCCCTTTAAAAGTGCACAAATTCGTGTACTGGGCCTCTAGTTATAATAATAAAAGCATATGCAAATCAACTGAATAACTGAACAGCTGAACAGCAGAACAACCATCCGAACAACCTTCCAGATGACTATGCTATGACATGCACTGGTACCAGGCCAGCTAGGGTGGGTGTGATGTGATTGGTCAGGAGGCCCTGCCATCACCCTGCAGAGGGAGGCCCAGGTTACCTGGCCAGTGGAGCAGCGGTGGGTGGGCAGGGCCTCCCTCTGTTGGGTAATTGATTGTGCAGCCCTGCGATTGATTACCCCAAAGAGGGAGTCCAGGCCACCAGCCAGTGATGCTGTGGTGGGTGTGCAGGAATGGCCAGGGATTGCCCTGCAGGGGGAGGCCCAAGCCAGCCAAGCGATCACACCACAGAAGGAGGCAACCGGTGGCAGAGGAGGGGGGGCAGCACCACACAGATGGCAAGCAGAGGCAGTGGTGGAGGTGGGGCCATCTGCCAGCAGCCAGGGGAAGGAAAGCCCCGATACACCCTGATCACCAGCCAGGCCTATGGACCCTACCCGAGGGGTCCCAGATTGCGAGAGGGCACAGGCCAGGCTGAGGGACCATCCCCTCTCCCCCATGCACAAATTTCATGCACCGGACCTCCAGTGTTGAATAAGAGTGGTGAAAGTGGACATCCTTGTCTTTTTCTTGATCTTAAGGGAAAACAGTCTTAGTTTTTGCCCATTATATATGATGATGGCTGAAGGTTTTTCACATATGGCTTTTATTATGTTGAGGTATTACCCCTGTATTTCCATTTGTTGAGAGCTTTTATAGAAAATTGGTGCTGGCTTTTATCGAATGCTTTTTCTACATCTATTCATATGATCATGTGATTTTTATCTTTTTTTTTTGCTTATGTGATGTATCATATTTCATGATTTGTGAATATTGTACCAACCTTGCATTCCTAGAATAAATCCCACTTGGTTATGGTGTATGATCTTTGTAATGAATTGCTGGATCCAATTCTCTAATATTTTATTGAGGATTTTAGTGTCTATATTCATCAGGGATATTTGCCTAAAATATTCTCTTTTTGTAGTGTCTTTACCTTGTTTTGGAATTAGGATAATGCTGTCTTTGTATAAAGAACTTAGAAGTCTTCCCTCCTCTTGAATTTTTTAGAATAATTTGAGAAGGATAGAGTTAGATTTTCTTTTAATGTTTGGTAAAATTCACTTATGAAGCCATCCAGCCTAGGACTTTTACTTATTTGATATATTTTTATTTTTTATTGCTGCTTCAATTTTATTAGTTGTTATCAGTCTATTCAGGTTTTCTGATTCTTCCTGATTGAGTTTTGAAAGACTGTGTGTTTCTAGGAATTTGTCCATTTTGCTTAGGTTGTCCAATTTGTTGGCATATAGTTCAGAGTATTTTCTTACTATCCCTTGTATTTCTGTGATATCAATTGTTACTTCTCCTCTTTCATTTATGATTTTATTTACTTGGGTACTCTTTGTTTCTTGATGAGTCTGGCTAAAAGTTCATCAATCTTATTTTCTTGATTTTTTTGCATTGTTATTTTAGTCTCTATATCATTTATTTCTGCTCTTACCATTATTATTTTCTTCCCTCTACATACTCTTTGCTTATTGTTTTTTTTTTTTTAGTTCTTTTAGTATAGGGTTAGATTGTTTGAGGTTTTTTTTAAATATATATTTTTATTGATTTCAGAGAGGAAGGGAGAGGGATGAGAGAGAATCATGGATTGCCCTGAATTTAGAAAAGTATGAGAATTAGTCAAGACCCCTGTGTTTACTAGGTGCAAATGGTCCAGCCCAGTGTATTGGATCAGGGTGGGGATTTCCTTGGGGTGTGGGGAGTCCTGGGTAAGAGGCCTGGTTTGCAGGCTGGCCACATCCCCCTGGCGACTCAAGTGGAGGCCCTGGTATCTGGGATTTATTTATCTTCTATAATTGAAACTTTGTAGCCTTGAGTGGAGGCCTGGACCCACCAAGGTGTGTGGGGAGCTTGGCTTCCTCCATTGCTGGGGAAACCCAAGCCTTGCTCCTGCTCACTCTGTGACTGCAGCCATCTTGGTTGGGTTAATTTGCATACTCATTTCTGATTGGCTTGTGGGCATGACTTGTGGACATGGCATGTGGGTGTAGCAGAGTGATGGTTAATTTGCACATTACTCTTTTTTTAGATAGGATATTAAATGAGATAATGCATGATAATTATTTTGAAATATGCTGATTCATAAGTGTACAATACATGTTAGTTATCACTTTTTCTCACACTTTTAAACTTTCTATCTCTATTTCCTCCACTTGCTTTTAAGTACACTATCTAATATTCCATCTTCCAGATGGCAATGATATAGGATAGAATTCTCAAAATTATAGCTATCAGCATGAGAAAAACACCTAATTTGTTGTAGCAGGATGTGTAAATTTTAGAGGAAAAGAATCGCTGTTTTGAATTCCAAACTATTATTTACTTGTTTGACCTTGGGCAGATTATTTTGCTCTCTGAGCCTTAACTGTTTTGCCCCTGTAATGGAAATAATAATATAAATTTTCTCCAAAAGGCTTCTCTCTCTCTCTCTTGCTCTCTCTTGCTCTTGCACCTGCTCTCTCTTTTACTGGTACATATGTATAATGTCAGATAGACTCTATTCATGTTCATTCCTGTCTCCTTTTTAAAATGAATGAAAATGGATTTTTTTTTTGAGATTTGATATGATTTAATCCACATGAAGAAACACTTGTATTTTCTTGGGAGAAATTTTAGAGAATTTAGAAAAGTATGAGAATTAATCAAGACCCCTGTGTTTACTAGGTGCAAATGGTCCAGCCCAGTACATTATCCCAGAGAATGTAAAATCCATCATGTCTTATCTGAAGTTTCTAGTCTCTGCAGCCCCCTAGTGGCCATTGATTGTAGCAGACAATTCTTAGTTACTGACATTACTGGAGTCAATCTGACTTAGGACAAGAATTATATAGAAAATAAAGGTTGGAGTGGGGAGTGAAAGGGCCTACATTTTAATCTTTATAACATTTTAAATTGAAAATTATCCTTTCATCAGTGTACATGCCAAAAAAATCTGATGAAAATTTAAATCCACTAGTATATTTTCACATACTAGGAAAGTACCTCAATATCCTTTTCTTCCTCTTTCTCTTCCACCCGCCATGCCTTCCTACACCTATGTAGGAGCATAATTTCTTTTCCTTAGAGCAAATCAATCTTTGTCTTTAAACTTGTAGAGTCATTGTACCCAGTTCGGGTTCAGGGAGAGACTAGTTGCCAATCAAATTAAGAAAGTTGCCAAACATAGAGCAGAAAGCAAGTCATCCCTAGGGAAAAAAACATATATGGTCTCTCAGCTGCCAAAGGCAATACCACAATGCTGGAAAGGGCACAGCCTGGGAGAACCCCTGTTTGGCCACCACTGCCTGTGGGGCAGTGGGCAAGTTACTACAGTCTTTTGCAGGTCATTGAGGGAGATTGAACTCTACTCTGTGCTCTGATTCCACTAGGAAGCTCATTTGCTACCTGGTAGGCTGTGAGCTCCTCAAGGGAGGATCTTGCCTTATTTTTAACTCCCCCAGTTAGCACAAGGCTTGACAAATCAACCTTTGAGAAAAAGGAACAGAGGAATTTATGTGAACCAAAGATTGTTGCTTTATCTCTGGTTTTAGTGAACCACTTGTTGAAAACACAGCCATTTTGTGTTGGGAGAGATGAAGGGAAGGAGACCAGAGGTGCAGTCCTTACTCTACAGGTGAATAAAGACAGGCCTGCTGTTCTGAACTCTCAAGGCTGACAGCAAGAGTATCAGATCATCATTCTTTCCAGCTAAGTCACTCCTAGATCTCTTGGCCTGTTTCTCAAAGGGGTGGAGGCAAGTATAACTATGGTCCAAGGAAAATCAATTAAGATTCCTATGACTCAGTTCCTTGTCTCCAAAACTGGAATTTAAAATATTTACCTCTCGGAAACTGAAGGAGGTGCCACATGTAAGCACTAGTCTGAGGAAACTGGGGTGGGAGGTGGTGGGGAAGGGGAACTGGCAGGTCTGAAAAGTATGTATTGTAGCTGAAGAAATCTGGGAGATCACTCTCACTCCCCACCCACAACCTTGGAACTCTCCCTGTGTGGATGGCCCATCACAAGGTGCCCAGGAACACATTCAAATAATAGAAGCATCGAGAAGAGTCTCTCAGGGTCCTAATCCCAAGCTGTCCTGGCGTTTGGCTTTGTCACCCTGCCTCTTCTTCCTCTCCTTCCTACCTCCGGCCTCCAGTTTTATTATAATACCTGATTTTTCCAAAGTCAGACCCGTTTAATCTCTTAAATGCATAATCAGGGAGAGTGCTTGATGACACATGCCCCTTGCATCCTCCCATTTATCTAACAGAAGCTCCAGTTCGCACAGCAGAGAAACAGGGAAGGGGAATCTAGAGGAGTGGAAAAGGAGAGGAGCGAGGGGCGGAGGGAGGGAGGGTGGAGCGAGCTTTGTGCTTTTCTCAATGAACGCCCGGGCCTCCGCTGATTTGCATAAGAGCCGACATCGCCACGCCATTGGTGGGCGGACGGGGGCAGAGCGGGGCCGGCCGGCGTAGGCCTGGCCTGGCGGAGGAGTAAGCTTTCGAGTCCCGCCCCCTCCCGGGCGCGCTCTCGCCGCCGCCAGCTCGAGGTGAGTGGCGGGCGCCCGGGCAGATGGGATCCAGCGGCTCCAGGAGCTGCTGGCACCTCCCGGCGCCGTCGCTTGTCCGGAGGGTCGCGCGGGGCCACGCGGCACCTTCCAGCCGCCCTCCGGCCAGCGCATCCGAAGCTGCGGAGGCTGCTGCCGATGGGTGAGAACGGGGCAGCACGATTTCAGGCGCTCCTGCCCTGAATGCTTTCCTTCTGCCGCCGCCGAGAACTCCGAGAAGAGACGCGGGAGGAGAGCAAGGATGCTGCTTCGGAGTGGCGCTGCGGAGGCTTGAGTCTCCGCTCCCCAGCGGGGGCTCAATTCCAGCCCAGAAGTTTAGCGAGCAGCGCAGCCCAGACTTCCTGCCCCGGAGGGTCACAGGAGGGTGCACGAGAGAGCAGTCTCCTCCGCCATCGCCACCCCTTCCTCCCTTTCCTGTAAGGGGCGAGAGGCTCAGAGGTGCAGGACGACAGACCAACAGCTCAGACCCACTGTCTCCAGCTGGAAAGTTGAGTTTTGGAGGCCAGATCGAGAGCGGCCAGACCACAGATCAGGCCGTGGGAGGCAGGAGAGGACAGTATCCAGCTGCCACCTACCTACCTTCAACCATTGTAGTTTCTCTCCTTCCCGAGGGCAGCGAGCTACAGACGGGGGGCGCGGGGACGCGTCACCGAAGAAGGCACAGGGTCTCAGCTGCTCAGCCCAGCGCACTTGCACTTCAGGGTTTTTCTTGACACGCCCCTGAGCTTTCAGCCCCGTTTTACTGAGACTCCTGCTGGCCTCCTTGCAGTTGGAGGAAAAGCGAGAGAAGCGAGTGCGCGCATAAATTCCATAGAAAGCAGTGGAAGGAGCCTTCAGGACCAAGGACTGTTTGGAGTCCCTTCTCGTTTGGGAAGAGAAGAAGGGTGAGTGAGGCTGGATTTCCGGAGAGCCGGGAGGCTTAATATCCATAACCTTTCTGGCGGGATGGGAGCCCTAGGACGACTCTTGTGGCTGCTGCCGCCGCTGCTTTCAGCAGCAGCAGCAGCAGCAGCCTCTGGCCCTGGGACCGAGACCGGGACCAACCGGAGCGTGGGCTCCCCGGCCGTGGGGTCTGCGCTGCAGCCCCGGGAGCCGCTCAGCTACTCGCGCCTGCAGAGGAAGAGCCTGGCGGTGGACTTCGTGGTGCCCTCGCTCTTCCGCGTCTATGCCCGGGAGCTGCTGCTGCCGCCGCCGGCGTCCCCCTCGCAGCCCAGGGCCAGCAGGCTGGAGGCGCACAGCTCGCTGGCTCTCGATTGCGCCCCGTTGCTGAGGCTAGTGGGGCCGCCCCCCGGAGTTAGGACGGCGGCGGGAGCCGGCTCGCCGGCCCCGGCGCGGACGCTGTCCAGGGTGCTGAAGGGCGGCTCGGTCCGCAAGCTCCGGCGCGCCAAGCAGCTGGTGCTCGAGTTGGGAGAGGAGGCGATTCTCGAGGGCTGTGTCGGGCCCCCGGACGAGGCGACTGCAGGGCTGCTCCAGTTCAACCTCAGCGAGCTGTTCGGCTGGTGGATTCGCCATGGCGAAGGGCGGCTGAGGATCCGCCTGATGCCTGAGAAGAAGGCGTCCGAAGTGGGCAGAGAGGGAAAGCTGTCAGCAGCGATCCGCGCCTCCCAGCCCCGCCTTCTCTTTCAGATCTTCAGGATCGGTGAGCAGCTCCCGCCCGAGTTTGTAGGGATTTGTGTGTATGTGTGTGTGTGTGTGTGTGTGTGTGTGTGTGTGTGTGTGTGTTTTGACACATCAATTTGGAACCACTGTCAATTAACTCCTTTTTCAAAAACCCCAGTCTCTGGTTCTTGCCCCCCAGCCCCCTTTCCTCCTTTTGCAAACCTCTCCCCGTTGTTAGACCATATTTTCTTCCTCCACCCCCTACCCCGCAGAAGGCAGTCTTTTCCTAAGGGTCTTCTTTCCTCTTAAGCAACCAACTTGGGGAAAAAAGTTTTCTGCTCTTGGCAGAGTGCCTCCTTCTGATTTACACAGGATCCCAAACAAAATTGATGATGCCCTTCTTCGGGGGTCCCTGGGACAGTTGAAATGAACCTATTGCTTGTATGTTCCCAGTTTAGTTCTAGATCTCCAAACTGTTGCCCACCTTTCCTTCCTCTCGTTCCTCTGCTTGGCTACCACAGGTTTGGATAATGTGGCATACTTTCTCAGGGAATGTAACATTCCTCGTCATATTATTGAATTTTTATCCAGCTGTTTCCTTCAGATGTTGGGTTACCTAGGGATTGCCTCTCCTTCATGAATTCATTCTATTCCCGCCCTCTCCCCCCCCCACCCAGTCTGCTATCTACTCTCAAACTCTTGTTCTTCCTCTCAGATGTCGGTGAGAGAATCCTAGAAGAACTAAGGGACAGGGGACAGAAGGAAGATGCGAAGAGAGGGACTGAGGTTGCCAAGATTGTCTTCCTTTGGGGAGTCACTGTGAAGTCAGGGAGAGATCACAGTTGATTTCCCTCTCTTCCCCTGCCCCCTTCCTTCCCTCCAATTCTTAGCTTGAATGTCTACAGCAGCAGTAGCTCTGGATGATGGTCTCTGGCAGGCCTGTTTCACTGCAGATCTCTTTGCTGAGGACTCCCGAAATGAGGTTTCTGTTCCATTTACTCTCTCATTTTCTGCCCACATTCACTGAGCTGGTTGTGCATGTGTGTGTGTGTGTGTGTGTGTGTGTGTGTGTAAGCAATTACTTCTATCTCTTCCCATGGTATCTGGAAAATCAGGTGGTTTTGAATGGATATTTCTCTTATAAGACCACTAGGGAAAAACTTGTAAATAAAATAGACAATGGATATGAATAAGAAAGCACAGAAAAGAAACCATGCCTTTTAAAAGCCCACACTAATTCCTTTGAGCAAACCCAGCATCTTTTATGTCATTCTCATAGTCAGAAAGAAATGAAATTCTTATGCTCCAGTGATTACTAATGTCTAGTATTAATTGGATGGAAAGCATTGAAAAAAGCCCATTGTAGAGCTACAAGTATCTCCATGCTGGTCCCAGCGCGCGCGTGCACACACACACACACACACACACACACTCCCACTTTCATCAGAAGCGATATTCAAAAGCTGAGATTCCTCAGTCATTGCACAGTAAACATACTGGTATGTGGTCCTCAGGCAAAACAGAGTTTGGATACATATTTCAGCATATCATTCGTGGCATTGGCATCTAAAATGACTCCTTTCTACTCAGTGTTGGAATATATATTAATCCATAGTACGTGGCAGGATCTGAGTAGTTAGGAGACCAATACTGTTGTCTCACCACAGAAACTTTTGTAAAGAACAGCTGTGCTTTAATGTCATTGTGGTTTCTGTGGGTTACACGTGCAACATTCTGTTTTAGTGCCTAATGTTTTTGTAATGGATATAAAAATGACTTCTCTGGGAATGTGGATTTCCCCCCACTTTACTGCTTTCATGCCTGCGATCATCTCTAAAGCTTTCCCATCACCTCTTGTCAAGTGACCACAGGCCCTAGCAGTCTAGATCACCTGTTGTTACATGTTGGTGGCAGGTGAAAGGGGTCTTTCTATGATCCTGATCTTGCCTAATACAAACAGGTTGCGTGAAGTTATTAGTGGGTGTCTCTGAAGTGTCACATGTGTAATGCATTTAAAGAATATACTGTAGTCGAGTCTTAGGTAAGAGATGAAGCTGCTGAGTGGAGGAGTTTCATGTAGAGAGGAGTGTGCTTTAAGAGCTGCTCTGATACTGACAGTAGGGAAGCATTGTGAGCACCCCAGCAGCACAGTCCATTTGGCAACTGGACCAAGCCCTTATGCATCATTTGACACATCTAGCAGTCCTGTTTGAGAAAGAGCCAGGATTCTGCCATTAAAAAGCTAGAAATTTTGCCCAAGCATTTTTCAGCAGGATTTGGATCAAATGATAATTGATGGGAACAAATAAGACACTAAGTGTAACTGGATGAGCTCCCTATGACCTCCAGAGAGACAGCCAGCTTATTGAAAAGCACTTCAGGCCTTGTGGTGATCACACTTGGAAAAGGCTGGACTCTCCTGCTCTGAGATGTATCCTGTCTTCAGTTAGGCATCTGGCCATGCAGGACTAGCTTCTTGTCTTACATTCAGATATAGTCTCCATTGTAAGACCTTCCCGGCAGTAGCGGATCAGTAGTGGGTCTAGACTGCTAGAACCCATGGTCATTTAACATGAGGTGATGGAAAAGCTCTAGAGATGCTCATAGACATGAAAGTTGAAAAGTCCACATTCATGTAGAAGTCATTTTTATATCCATTACAAAAACATTAGGCTCTCAAAGAGAATATTGCATGTATAAGCCACAGAAGCCATGATGACATTGAAGCACAAGGAATGGCCACACCCTGCATAAAACATGATAATGTTTTATGTTTGGAGAAAACTACATCATTATGGTTTCATTCATTTTCTTGTTTGAAAGTTTAAACTTAGGTTCTCACACTTGGATTGATTTTACAACTTATCATGTTTGAGGCAATGGATTTAATCTTTTTATATAGGCTGTGATTTATAGAAAAGACATTTAACTCTTCTGTGACATAGGCTCAAGTATACAAAGGGAAAATAGGCACAACTTAGTTTATTTCTTCTTGATTCTTTCCAAGTGACTGGTGGTCTGGTCTTGAGGGGCACAACCATGCTGATGGTGTTATCTGTTGGGAGGGAAGAGGAGAAGATGGGAGTTTTGTTACTGTTGTGGTGAGGGGCCTAGAGTAGTTCATTTGTCTGACCGAAGATAGCTTCCTGAATCTGCGTAGGACCATTTAATTAGGGATGGGATAAAAATGGAAAAGTACCCAGTCAAGACAAAGGAATAACTTTGAATTACTTGTGGTTTGGGTTGGCTGAGAGGACAAAAGGATGCCTGAGAGGATTTATAATATATGAAAATGCTAATTTTTTTCAATGTGAGTTGCTTTGAACTCACAAATGGGATTAGCATTGCAAAGTCTGAGGCAGTTCTCATAGCACCCATTCCTGGAGAAGAGGTAGAGAAGGCTATTGCTGGGACTGTATCAGTGATAGTGCCTCATGAGCCCAAACCTCAGAAAAGATGTCTGCCTGAAGGCCATCATATGGCTTACAGCCGCATTTTGTAGCCTATTTTATAGATGTTTTTAACATTTTGCTTCTGCCATTTCTAGGCAGAGGCCTGGAGGATGATGATTTGTGGGTTAGGAGGACCTATTTCTCTGTGATCACTCTACTCCCCATTCCAAGAAAAGGGACTATTTGGTTAGGGATTTCACAAATACTGTGAAAAGATCTGATCAATTTAAAATAGATGTTTGTAATTTAATACATGTGACTCTTAACCTCACATATCTGTCCGTCCCTCCCATTTCATTTCTAGAAGGACAAAGAGAGCTAAGGAAGATAGAAATGAAATTGGAGCTCCCAGAAGAATATCAGTTATTGGAGGTGAATTGGAAGAGTTGGAACTAGTCCAGAGAAGAGCAGAGAGCTGATTTAAGAGTTGAAGGGATTGATTTATGATGACAGATGAAAATAATTAAATATATATGGTTGGGCCAAGTAGCAATGAAGAGAAAGCTATGATAATAATCTACAGATATCTGAAGAGAGAGAGTGCAGTGAAGGAGAGGAGTTATATAGTGTGGCCCATAGAAGTAATAGGATGATACTTGTAGAAGGAAACTTCAGATTGGGTATCAGGGAAACCTTATTTTCTGCAACTGATACTCCCCCACTATGGAATGGAATTCCAAGGGAGCAAAGAGTAAGGTGAGATGTGGGTCAGACAAGCCACAGAGTTTATAATTAATCAGTTCTATATTTTCAAATGTTGAGAAGCCACAATGGGCAGGAGATCTGGTGTTGGGGACAGTGACAGGAATCAAGATATTTTGAGATACAACTATATATTTTTTGGTTTTATAAACTTATTTTTAATTTTTCAATTACAGTTGACATACAATATTGTATTCATTTCAGGTGTATAGCCTAGTAATTAGACATCTATATAACTTACAAAGTGATTGCCATGGTGAGATATAACTCTTGAGAGCCTTTGAGTATTGGTGTTTCTAGGAGAAAAAGAAAATAATTGCATATGCATCTCTGAAGTTGGTGGGAAGTGTTTGTAAGAAGAATGTTAATGAAAAATATTTTGAAATTACTGGGTTTAGTCTTCTTTGCCTCCAGATTAAACACAGAATATTTCTGTGGGATGTTGTGTGTATATCCAGTGTGAGGAGACATACTCACCACAGCATTAAGATGCATCTATAGTTGTGTGCTTCATCAAATCATTGGACAGAGAAGATGATATCAGTTCTAGATTTGGTGGACTCCTACTGGCTACCTGAAAACCTTTCGCAATGCTGTGAGTAAATATAACTGAGGCGAAGGTCGGGAGGGACTAGCCTGGAGGGAGAAGAGAGGAAGAGTTGAGTCTGTAGAAGTTGCAGTCCCTTGCCACTCTTCTGATTCCAGATTAATGCTTGAGAAACTCACTTCATGGGAATTTGCTTAGCCTGACTTCTAAAGGACATTTTGCTTTTATAACCATTACCAGAGGCCTGGTGCATGAAATTCATGCACTGGGGAGAGGGTGTCCCTCAGCCCAGCCTGCACCCTCTCCAATCTGGGACCCTATAGGATCAGCCTAAACCAGCAGTCAGACATCCCTCTCACAATCCGGGACTGCTGGCTCCTAACCAGTCGCCTACCTGGCTGTCTGATTGCCCTTAACCATCCTGCCTGCCAGCCTGATAGCCCCCTAACTGCTCCACTCCTGGCCTGATTGATGCCTAACTGCTCATCTGACCGATTGCCCCCAACAGCCCTTCCTTGCCAGCCTGATTACCCCCAACTGCCCTCCTATGCAGGCCTGGTCGCTCCCAACTGCCCTCCCCTGCTGGCATCTTGTGACAATGTGGAGGGGGGCATCTTGTGATGATGTGGGGGCAGCCATCTTGGGGTGACCATCTTGTGATGTGAGGGTGTGAAGGTCAATTTGCATATCACCTCTTTATTATATAGGATACTGTCCTGTTGTAATTGTGTGAGACTTTACAATTTATAATGCACTTTCACATTTATTATTTTTACCAATCCTACAGTAGATAGCACACGTATTTATTTTATTTTATAAATGGAGTAACTAAATCTAGGTATTTGAAAATACTTTTTCAAGGTTATATAGGTAGGAAGTGATAGATATGAAACTTTCATTTATGTATTGAGAGGTTATGAGGTGCTAGATACTATGTTACTGACAAGGACCACAGAACTTTTGATCAAATGAGGGCTCTTTCCACTATGGGAATCATCTCAAGGTGCAGATTATAAACAACCAAGACATGTAAATAGATGAAAAACTTTAATTTATCCTTCTTATAAGGTTATGTAAAAAATATTTGGTGTTCAATAGCCTTACATTAAAATTTTTGAGGCCAAGTTTCATTATTAGAAAAATGGGAATAATAATAGTTCCTATCTCAAGATGTTGTCATGGAGATTAAATTAGATGATACATGTGAATCTTTAACCCAATAAAATACACAAAATAAAGTACTCCATCAATATGAATTATATGGTTTTCCCTAGCAGGAACAATACCCCAGCATTGCATATACATTTTAGTCTATTTGTATGGTGCCATCTGGAGTTGCACAGTCCTTATTTGTGGCCATATGTGGCAACCTTAGCAACTATGGGTTCCCCAAGTGACGAACTTCTGATTTCTAAGAGATAAGAGATGGGATCTGGTGGAAATGGGGAGAGACACCAGGGTGCTAGTTTCTATTTTCTCACTGTGAGAGGTCTGTATTTCTCCAAATTGTGGATGATCAAATGGATTGAGGTGTGATATTTAATTAATTTCTATCAACTTGTATCTTCTTGTAGGTTTTTTGACCCTGGATCCAGTCCAAAGATTAAAGCGCTATATTCACAATCCAATTATTTTTCTTCTTTAGAAAGATACCAAGCCTTAACTTTTTAAAAGTATGAAATCGAATACTGAGAAAGAACAAGACAGAGGTATTACAGAAGAGTAGTTTTTCGGTAGCAGATCTTCCCTAACAGAGAGATTTATGCACTTCAAGCTCCTCCATGCCCAGAGAGATGCTGGACCATTGGTCTCAAGTAACTTCTTTGTTTATAGCTGAAGCTGTGCCCTTTCCTTACATTTCTAGCCTCACCATTCATTGTCAAGTGGAAGGCAGGAGAGAGAGATGGAAAGTACCAATTGGTTAATGGACATGAGCCCATTAATAGCAGTTAAACCTTTGAGATTCCATGGAAACACAGGGTCCAGGGATTTTGGTGGGAGTTTGCCTCAGGAAAGTACCTCAATCTAAAAGAAGCTGTTAAACAATCACACAGAATTTTATAAGTAAGTGGAGTGTGCTTTTGTTTGTTTATATAAGCCATAGTTCAGTGATTGCCGCTAAAAGATGCTCATGGACATCATCTGTGCTTGAGAGTAGGTGAAGAATAGGGAGTATTGGGGAGTATTGGGGAGAATAGGGAGTATTGGGGAGTATTGGGGAGAATGATTATAGATGTTTAGGAGTCACATGGACAGAGCGGTGAATAAAGCCATCAAGGAGCCCTGTGGATGCTTTCTCCCTTAGAGCCATTGTTTGTCCTCTGGTCTAGGATGTGGCCAGTGTTTCTTAGTCTAGTGATGACCTGGCTTTTTTTACACAGGTCAAGGTGTGAGAAAGGAGAAGTTAAAAGAGGGTCTGGCCTGGCAGAGAGGTAGTGAGGGGGTAGGAGGTAAACTGGTACCTGTTTTGATGAGCCAGATTTCTCAGAACAACTTTTTTTTTTTTTCATTTAGTAAATCTTGTGATAGATTTTTCAGCAGGGCTGCTCTGAGCTTGGGTCTTTTCCCAGGGAAATCAGAATCACTTGGTGGCAGTCACAGTTCTTGAGAGTAAGGAAAAGGCTAAAGGTAGTCAACTAACCAATGGAAAATTTAAGCCATTGACTATGTTTTTCTTTTCCTCTTATTTATCTTTTATTCAGTTTCTATTGGAGTATGGTTCATGAGGGTGGGCATAGGTGGATCTTCTTTATAGATCATTTCCCCATTCTTAGTCCAGATAATTAAAGTAAATGTTCCATGGGGCAGAGGACACTAGAAAAGGAGATGGAAGACTTAGATCCTGTTATGATATACTAGAGGCCTGGTGCACGAATTTGTCATTGAGGGGGTGTCCAGCCTGCACATTATCCAATCCAGGACTGTTGGTTTCTAACCACTTGCCTGCCTGCCTGCCTGATTTCCCCTAACTACTTCTGCCTGCTAGATGATTACCTCTAACTGCTCCCCTGCTAGCCTGATTGATACCTAATTGCTCCCCTCCCAGTCCAATAACACCCAATTGCCCTCTCCTGCCAGCAGGCCTAATGGCCCCCCAATGGGCCTCTCCTGCCAGCCTGATTACCCCCAACTGCCATGCCCTACCAGCCTGGTCTCCCACAACTCCCCTGTCCTACCTGTCCAATCACCCACAACTGCCCTCCCCTGCCAACCTGGTTGCCCCAAATGCCCTCTCCTGCCAGCCTGCTCCCCCCAAATTGCCCTCCCCTACAGGCATGGTCACTCCCAACTGCCTTGCCCTGCCAGCCCAATTGTCCCCAACTGCACTACCCTGCTGGCCTGTTCACCTCCAACTTCCCTCCCCTGCCAGCCTTATTGTGGTGGCCATCTTATGATGGGGGGACAGCCATCTTGTGACAACGCGAGGGTGTTGCGTGAGGGTCTGAGGGCCACCTAGGCTTTTATTAGTATAGATGCCTGTTATTAGGTTTGAAATCTTGTGAAACTCCCTTAATCTTGTTGAATTTCTGGATCTTTGTTCCTAAAGGAAGTAATAAAAAACTTGTCTTGACTTCCTCATGGAGTCTCTAGAGCAGTGGTTCTCAACCTTCCTAATGCCGTGACCCTTTAAGACAGCTCCTCATGTGGTGGTGACCCCAACCATAAAATTATTTCCGTTGCTTTCATAACTGTAATTTTGCTACTGTTATGAACTGTAATGTAAATATCTGATATGCAGGATGTATTTTCGTTGTTACAAATTGAACATAATTAAAGCATAGGGATTAATCACAAAAACAATATGTAATTATATATTGTGAAATATTTATTTCTAATTACAAATAAATGAAATTTTGTCTTGAATCGTGGTGTAGCATGGG
>PVJN01049042.1:0-15374 GCA_004026805.1 Lasiurus borealis
CATTAAGGGATTTGACATCAGTTTACCCATGTTTGGGGCAGGGGGAAGAAATGATATTAAATAGACTAGAGTAGTAAATATCAAAGTGGATTCACACAATAAAAGCTACTATTATTGCTTGAAATTTTCTCTATATTCCATTCAAGACATATTATCCCATCTAAAATGTACATTTCCGCCATTATCTACACTAATAAAAGAGAAATATGCAAATTGACCATACCTCTGCAACAAACACAAACCAATCAGGCGTGAGTATGCAAATCAACCCAACAAAGCTGGTGGGTTAATTTGCATACAAAAGGCACACAGAGCTTAAGACTGAAAACTGAAGACCAAGGACTAAAGACAACTGACGACTGAAGACTGAAGAGGCTTGGCTTTTCCACTGTGGCTGAAGCAAAGGCCTGGGTCCCAGGTGCCGGAGGAAAACCAGTGCCAGCAGCCAGGGGAAGGCAGGCCTATTGCACGAATCTTCATGCAAAGGGCCTCTAGTTTCAATATGAATCTCTGAAATCAAGATGAATTTTATTATAGACAGCATTTTTTTTCTCTTAGTGGTAACATAATGCTATCTTGAAATCAGTGACAATTAGATTGGATGCATGTGTGTCCTGGCCTTTGTTGCGAAATGTCTTTCTTTCTGTTGGGAATGACCAGAAGAGCATGAAGCAGGCTCATTTCACCTGGGCTTTCCAAGTCCCTTCCCCATTGGAGGTTGGTGGTTGGTCTCTTGCTACCTGGAGACTGAGGCAGGATTTCTGAGCCTCCAATGTCACCTGTTTTCCGATGGGGAATGAATGGTGGTCCTCGCTCTGCAGGGAAGCATGCATTCAAAACCTGGTCGTCTCTCTTGGACATTGAAGATGCTTCAGCCAGGCTGGCCATAGTGTCAAAGGTCTTGGGAAATGGGGCTTCTCTGCTCTGACTCTCTGTTCCCCTGTGTGTAGGGGGAGGCCATTCTCTTCCTCTTCTTCTAAGGTCAGAGGTCTTATGGGATTAGGACCTTCCCCTTGAGACCTCATTTCATCTTAATGACCTCCTAAAGACCCTATCTCCAAAGACAGCCACATTGAGGGTGAGGGCTTCAACGTATATATTTTGGGAAGGGGGACACGATTAAGTCTATCGCAGTCAGTGTACCCACTGAAACCTTTCCTCATCTGTAACATGAGGACACTCAGACTTGCCTCACTGGGTGAGCGGGAGCATCGAACGATCACATGGCACTCCAAGGTAGCCGGTGTCTGTTTCTCTTGTTCTGTAACTTTATTCTTCTGGAGAGAAAAACAGTAAAAGTAGGAATGTCATGCCTCCGTGATGGTATGTGATCCTATTGACAGAATCGAAGGCCAGAAGGTCCCACAGACTTTAAGTGACTCGTCCAAGGTCACGTATTAAGTGACTTACAGAAACTGGCCAAACCCGAGGTCTCAGCACCGTGAGGCCTGGATGATGCGACATCGTGTGGCTTGTTTGGCTCCGGGTTGACAGAGCGGGTGGAGCGCTCAGCAGGCTTAGATCTGTCTTGGGTATTTCACAGCAGTGCCGCCCCCAGACACATGCAGGCATGATGGGCTGAGAGGAACGCTATGTGCCCTGCGTAAAGCTATCCTCTCATTGGATTAGTGAGCCGGGGCGGTCTCTTTGGCTCTGCTCAGGTCTGGCCGCAGAGGATCTGGTTTCAGAAGAGCATGATTGGCCCGCACGCAGGTCAGAGAGAAAAAGTTCTGCCGGGGGTCACCAGTGCCCTTGGGGAGAGGGGATCGTGCTTCGCCGGGGGCAGGAGGCTGTGCACCAAGGGCATTGTAAAGCGCAGGAGCTCAGGCAGCTGAAATGATCTGCCCTCTCAGGCATCTGGGTTTTGAGGGGCAATGTCTGCGATGGAATGACTCTCCTCAACTGAGCTCCACCTGGCTCCAGTTACCCCGATCATTCCAGGCTGCATGGGCATTCTCACTCTGGTCATGGCTGGCTAGGCACGTTATCCAAGACCCGGCTCCTGTGAGGGTAGGGAATGTGCTCTTTCCCGGTCGTGAGGATTTCAGTGTCAATGGCTGGACTCCATTGCTCCCGAAGAGGCCTTCAGTGGGAGCAGCTCGGTGCTCGAACTCCCACCGTTCACAACGAATTCCTTTCTGTGTTGACGTCTTTGTGGTCATTATCATCCCTCTTTGAGCCTTTAGAGCCACTTCATTGATGAGAGGGTGCCAAGCTCTGCAAGATTCATCTCAGTTGTCAGGCAGCTGACCCCGTGAGGAGAGGTGACCTCATGCAGACAGAGAACCGGTGTAGCTGTAAGTCAACCTAACTGAATTTATCTACCCCCCACCCCTTGCTCTACAGGCAGGGAAACCAGAGTAAAAAAGACTCATCTGAGGTCACACTGTTGGTGAGGAAGAAGCCACGTCAGGTATCCAGTCTCCTGGCTCCTGCTTCTGTCCTTTTTTAAAGTCTAAGTGATGATGAAGAAAACAGATCGGCCGCAGGAGGCCGAGCCCCGGAACACAGGGAGTGGGAAGGAGACCAAAGACAAACTCTAACTGCCTCCCAGCTGTGCCTGAAGCCGGTTCTGGTGTCAGCTCTCATGCAGGAAATCCCCTCTTATAAACAGAGTCGTGTTCCAAAAGTTCCTTCATGTTTATTTCTTGAATCGTGGGGCTTGTTTTCCCAGGGAAATCAGAGTTGAAATGTTCTCAATGGTGAACTAGGTAGCCCAAGATCTAGCTATAAAAAAAATCTATTTAATTCACGGAGTAGCTAAAGAATAGTATTACTAGAAATATTTCAATAAGTCCCACTCCACACTTGCTACTATTACTTCTATGGGAGTATAATGTAGGATGCTGAATTTAAATCAGGCATTAAGAAAGCCAGCTCCTGCACAGGGTAGGGGTGAATCAGGAACATGAACAGGGCACAGATTAGGAAGCTGCCCCCTGCTACCCTCTCTGAACCTCAGCTCTAAAACAAGAACAGTAGGAATAATTTTGTTCTGCCCACTTCATAGGTTTGAGTGGAGCACTGAGTGAGATAGTAGATAGGAAAATGTTTTGGGGAAAAAAATAAAGAAAAGTAAGCTTTTTTTTTTAGGTCCATCACTCCCTAGATATTTCGATGCCATAGCTGGGGAAAGATGCTGGGGTGGTTGTGGAGCTATGGGGCAGTGCCCAGGCCTTAATGAATAGTATGTGACAGTAAAGTAATGAATAGTATGTGACAGTAAAGTAATAGTTACAGAGAGCTTGCTAGGTGCCAGGCATGGTCCTGGGTGCTTTATGAAACTAATTGTAATGATTGATTTTAAGTATTAAACTGGCTGGGCTATGGTACCTAGATATTTGGTTACACAGTAGTCTAGATGTTGCTGTGAAAGGGATGCTTTAGAAGGAGATGAGCATTTAAATCAGTAGACTTTGAATAAAGAAGAGTATCTCCTCCACATCTCTTTCTTATACACACGCAACTTCTGTTTTCTAGAGCACTCTGACTAATACACCCACTTCACAGGGAAAGAAGCTAAAACACAGGCACTTTCATAAGAATCTAGGGCAGAGAGTAAGTAGTTGTTCACCAAATCATTTTCCTCTTCCCTCTTTCCTAGTCATGCAACTAGACTGCATTTCCCAGCCTCCCTTGCAGGTTGGTGAGAAGTTGTAATGGAGTATTGGTGGGTAAAACGAGGATCACACACTTCCAGACAAAGAGCACTCTTCCCTGACTACTGACTTTGAGGCCCTGGGTGATGGCAGGAGCCTGAATCCCTGAATGACTGCATGGAGCAGAGTCTCTTGGCTACAGGCACACTGCACAGTAACCTGAGGATCAGTAAATTTGTGTTATGCTCAGTCTCTGAGATTTGGGGGCTTGTGTTGTTCATTATAGTACTTTCCCTGACAAATACAGTGGTACCTCAAGGTACGAGTTTAATTCATTCCGTAACCTTGAGGTGTGGGAAACTATGAGACGCTCAAGTCGTGGTAAACTGGTGGGTTGTGTGCGGCTGGCCCATCCGCGCGATGACTCCTATCTCAAATGTTGCTCGTATTTCAAAGCAAAAATTGCTCGCTCGACGGCTGGTATCTCAAAAATCTCGTACGTTAGGGCACTTGTATCTCGAGGTACCACTGTATAGTGATGGAGTTAGAGTAGAAATCAGGCCATCACGCTCTGGAGTCCAGATCTCCATCCTGCTCAAATGTCGTTTGCATTCACTAAGAGCTCAGAATAGGAAATGGCTCCTTCGCTGTTCCCTATCTGCTCCAGAGAACCAAGGAAGAGGTACTGAGCACCACATCCTGGAGCAAAAGGCCAGACACCCTATTCTAGGGTGCCGAAGCCATGCACCGGAGGTGAGTCCTGGTCCATAAGAGGCGGGAGAGGAAGCAGATCGGCACAGAGTGTGCACTTGGGCTGCCTCCCAATTTCCCGGGCTGTGGCCTTTGTCTTCCCCACGCAGGGTATTCCTGACTCCTCCCTGACTAATACGTGTGGTCTGTTTATGCTGGAGGAGACGGTGGAAAGACCCAGCACGTTCTGCGGGTGCCAACCATTCCGCACCGCGCGATGCTTTTTCCAAGCGAAGTTCCACAAAGGAGGGGAGAGCCGCCTCGGAGCTGCTCAGGAGGCTGGCGTGGACACATTTTTCCACAGAAAGGCTGCCCTCTGTAAACAAAATCAAGGCTTGGGGGAGAGCGGGCTGCTTTGCGTTGGGGTTTTTGTTTTGCTCCGTGTGCCGTTGGGACTGGTTGGCCATTCTTCTCTGGGCAAATCGTGCCATCTCCCTGAAGCAGGGACATGCCTTTGATGTACGCAGGGTCAGAAAGACCTGGGTTGGAAGGTAACCGATTGAGCTCTTGGGAGCAGATTCATTGAGATGACCAAGACCTTTCACCCCATGGAGCAAAGGAGTCTCTGGGAGGAAAGTATGGATGAGGAAGGAATATGTTGATCCTTCTCTGCTTCCACTGGTGCCAACCCCAAACCCTGTCCATGTCAGCTTCCGTACGGAAAGTGACCTTGCACACAAGCTCAGGTGCAAACTCCAAACCTTGAGGCATGTGTAATCCAGCTGAGTCTGCGGGAAGAATTTGTTTGGTTTAGTAAAACACCAAGTTAAATATAGTATAACAACCATATGAGGTCAAAAGATTTTTTTAACAGATTTTTTCACTTTTCAGCCAGTGTTAGTTTGTTTAACTTCAGCTTCTGTCTAATCCATTCTTTTCAAATAAAGAAAAGAATTAAACAAAGGTTTAGGTTGACCAGTTAGTTTATTTTTTGCCACAGAGACCCTGACTACCTTGGTTTAAATAAAACAGTGGATGATTTTCTACAGTTGAGTAGAACTCCGGTATTTCAGCATGTCTGATTTGGAGGCATCGGTGGGGGTGGGGTGGGAGGGGAAGATGGATTGACAAAGCTCTTCATGTACCTATGATCTTTCCTACTCGACTACACTCTTCCTTTTTAAAGAACCTCTGTTTTGTGGTGGATTGCTGCAGACTTATTTGAGCTTGAGACAATCAGGTTTCTTGATGGTAAGCAACAGAAGCAGGCTTTGCCTAATGTCAAGCGAATGGAGATTTCTTTATTTATATTAGGAGTCATCAGATTTGGTGAGCAGCTGGGAGACCAACCTTGGGAATGATAGGAACCAAGAAGCACAAAGTGGGGAACACAGCAGAGACCCAGGAAACAGGATGTGGGAAACTCAGCAACTGTCTCCATCTCTTAGCAAAAACTGTATAGCTGGGACGTTACCACCACTGCCGCTTCTGCAATGAAGATGACTTCCAGGGATTGCCTGCCTGTTGGAGGCAGAATTCTATGAATGTCGCAAGATTTCCATCCCCTGGTTATTCAATAGATCACTAATCTACATATTGGCGTGAAAAGATTTTGCGGGTGTGAAGTCCAAAGTCAGTTGACCTTAAAATATGGAGATAATAAAAATGGGCCTGATCTAATTTTATATATATATCAGAATAGCAGAAGGGGAAGTCAGAGAAATTCAAAGCATAAAAGGATGATGTGTGCTGTTGCAGGTTTTCAGTATGTAGGGGGCCACATGCCAGGACCACAGAGTGACTGCAAGGAGCTGAGAGTGACCTCCAGCTAACAGAGCCCAAAATGAAACGAGAAAGTCTTAACAACAGCAGGTGTGGCTCAGTGGTTGAGTGTTGACCGATGAACAGGGTCATGATTTGATTCCTGGTCAGGGCACATGCCTGGGTTTTGAGCTTGAGCCCACCAGGAGATGTTCAGGAGGCAGCTGATCAATAATTCTCTCATCATTGATGTTTCTCTCTCTCTCTCCCTTTCCTCTCTGAAATCGATAAAAAAATAATAATAATAAAATGAGTCTGAAAGATGCATGTCAGATGAGACCACAGCTGGCCAACATCTTGTATCTTGAAGATTCTTTATTAGTCAAGGTTCTCTAGAGAAATAGAACCAATAGAAGATACAGATATAGATTAAAAATATAGATATAAATTCATTACAGAATTGGTTTACATGATTATAAGGCTGAGAAGTTCCATGATCTGCCATCAGCAAGCTGCATAACCAGAAAAGCCAATGGTATAATTCAGACTGAGTCTGCAGACCTGAGAATTGGGAGGCCAGTAGTGTAAGTCCTAGTCCAAGTCCGAAGGCCTGAGAACCAGGAGTGCTGATGTCCAAAGGTGGGAGAAGATGAATGTCCCAGCTCACGCAGACAGAGACTTTACCTGTCCTCCATTTTTTTTTTCTACAAAGGTCCTCAGCTGGATCATCCCTACTCATATTGGTAAGGGCCATCTTCTCTGCTCAGTCTACTGACTCAAATACTAGTCTCTTCCAGAAACACCCTCATGGAAACACCCAGAAATAATGTTTTACTATCTGTCTGGGCATCCTTTAGACCAGTCAAGTGGACACATAACATTAACCATCACAGACCTTGATGGAGCAAATAACCTAGCTACCACATCCCAGAATTCTGACCTCATACAGACCTATAAGCAAATCAATGAGTGTTGTTTTTAAGATGCTGATTGTAAGCATTTGCTACTTAGCAATCCGTAACTAATAGCAGAAGAAGGTTTACAGTTGTGAGTATGCCAGAGTTTATTCTTGTGTTATTATTTGTTAATTATTGTACTAGAGGCCCATTGCACGAAGATTCGTGAAATAGGCCTTCTTTCCCCTGGCTGCTGGCACTGGTTTCTTCTGGCACCTGGTATCCAGGCCTTCACTCTGGCCACAGCAGAGAAGCCAAACCTCTTCAGTCTTTAGTCTTCAGTTTTCAGTCTTCCCTTGGGTTGGAGCCTTTAGTTTTCACTGCATATGCAAACCAATCCACCATCTTTATTGGGTTAATTTGCATTCTCACTCCTGATTGGCTAGTGGGTGTTGTGGAGGTACAGCCAATTTGCATCTGTCTCTTTTATTAGTGTAGATTATTTTCCATAGGTAAAAATGTAAACCTACTTTTGCCCACTTGTAGACTGTGTCCTGTGTCCCTTGGAAGTTATACATTCTTGGAGACAGTGTCTTGTTGAGTGAGCTTAGGCCCCTGACTGTACCCCTGGGCAGGTATTGTATGGATTGGTCTTCTCTCTTTGTGTTTGGGAAGTGGGCTCTGAGAATTACCTCCTGCCATGGCTACCCACTAGAGCATAGGTTCTCAACCTTTCTAATGCCACAACCCTTTAATACAGTTCCTCATGTTGTGGTGATCCCCAACCCTAAAATTATTTTCGTTCCCACTTCATAACTGTAATTTTGCTGCTGTTAAATCATAATGTAAATATCTGTGTTTTCCAATGGTCTTAGGCTCTACAGCAGTGGTTCTCAGCCTGTGGGTCATGACCCACAGGCTGAGAACCACTAGCAGGGTTGCCTAAGAAATGTGCAGTGAAATGTTTTGACAGGTGGTAATGTGGTAATTCCCCCTTCTATCTTTTTATTCTTCTTCCTTAATGGGTTTGAAATATGCTACTATTTCTTTGCCTACCCCACAATAAATGGCTGCATTTAAAAAAAAATTTTGTTGATTTTTTACAGAGAGGAAGGGAGAGGAATAGAGAGTTAGAAACATTGATGAGAGGGAGACATCGATCAGCTGCCTCCTGCATGCCCCCTACTGGGGATGTGCCACAATCCAGGTACATGCCCTTGACCAGAATCGAACCTGGGACCTTTCAGTCCACAGGCCAATGTTCTATTCACTGAACCAAACCGGTTTCAGCAAATTGCTGCATTTTAAATACTTATATATGTAAGTGTGGGCATAGTATCCTCAACTTTGTCTCTTGACCCACAAAAGAATATTTATATAGCCTAAAATATTTGCTCTCTGGCTCTTTAGTACATAAACAGTCTGTCAAACCTGATCTAGATCAGTAGCTTTCAAATTTTAGGATGCGTCTGTCATTTGGATGGCTTTATTTTCAGAGTTTCGGGAATTTGCAAGTGTTGGTGATGCTGCTAGTCTAGACAGTGGCTCCCCCATTGGAGTCCTTGGATGTGCCACATCATGTAGGGAACTTGTTGACAGTACACATTCCTAGTGCTCCCGACTTAGTCAGAATTTCCAGGGCTGAGGCTAGACCAGGTGTGGGAAGTCCTGGTCTAGTTTAATTATCTTGGTCAGGTAGAGTCACTGCCTGGATTATTCCTTTTCGATTGGAATCCTTTTGGATTGCTTGGGCCTCGTCTGCCTGCAAGAGATCAGGGCCATTGGCGATCCTGTTCTTCTCCTCAGGACTTGGGCTGCAGGAAAACGTCATTGAGAAATGCATTGTCTGGAATGTTCCAGGGCCAGGGATCTTTGTTTAGGCTGTTTGATAAATATTATTGTCATTAAGTGGCTTGTCAGCAGCTCATGGTAAAAAGAAGACATATTGACTGTAAACTTCATGGGAGCCAACAATGTGAGACATCTCCCAGGAGATCTCAGGCCTGCTGGGATGCGTGGACAGCCACATGCCATCCGGACCACAGAAGGTAGCAGTCCATGTGTCCTGGGGCCTGAGTACTGTGAGTCCCGGTCAGTGCAGCAAACTTTCAGAGAGACATGGACACCTGGGCTATTTCCAGGGGAAGGTGACGAGGGATCTGGAAACTAAGGAAGAAGAGTTGAGAGAGGGCTTGGGAAATGGTGGCCTGCAGACCCATCCAGCCCCAAACATTATGCTCGGCAATCTTAGTGCTTACATTTTTTGGGGGAATTTGATTGTCTTTGAGTAAAGCGTTTATCTGGCCAGTCTCATGACCTCTCCAGTTCCTGTCTCTTTATGCCAGCTTCATCCACAGAGCTGTGTTATCTTCTTGGTCTCGGGACTTCACAATTTGAAAACTCTCAGGACGACTAAAGACATATGGTCAGGTTATAGAAGGCTAAGGAGAGAATAGGAGTTATTTAAAATATCCAAAGACATGTACTCATTTGTTCATTGTCTATGGAGTGCCCAAAATATGCCAGATGCTGGGGGAACGATCATAACAGCCATAACATTTTCTTGACAAAAAACAATTGCACCTTGCTGTAAGTGCTTTGAAGGAAACAACAAGGGCATACATAGAGAACAAGAAGGAATATCTTTAAAAAAAATATATATATATATATTATTGACTTTTTACAGAGAGGAAGGGAGAGGGATAGAGAGTTAGAAACTTCGATGAGAGAGAAACATCTATCAGCTGCCTCCTGCATGCCCCCTACTGGGGATGTGCCTATAGCCAAGGTACATGCCCTTGATAGGAATCAAACCTGGGACCTTTCAGGCCGCAGGCCGAAGCTCTATCCACTGAGCCAAATCGGTTTTGGCAAGAAGGAACATCTTAGTTTGATGGTGTGGACGGGTCCATTGCTGGCCACTGGGAAAGTAAGAGAAGACCTGCCATGTGAGGCAGAAGTGTGCTAATCCCCGTTTTCTCCTGAGGATGGATCAGGAGTCCTGATGGGCTATTTGAAGGACAGATTTTATTTCCTCATAAGAAGAAAGCTTTCCGATCAGAGCATGTAGGGATCTTGTAAGATGATGAAGTTCAAGACAATGGAAATGGCCGGGCTAACCCCATACCTCGGTAGGTAGAGTATGAAGCAGGTGGGTGAGAGGTCTTCTCTTCTCATCTCCAAAGAGATCCCTTGCCGTTGTGAGGTTCACTGCGGTGATATGGTAACAACAGCATCAAGGCAGAGAAGTCCTATTATACATCGCGTCTAGTGGGGGGTTATCTGCACGTTTCATAGGCAAACAGAAAAAGTAGATGTGCCTCATTCCACAGAGAACAGACAACTTGGACTCTACAAATAGAATCTTGACATGGGAAAACCCTGGGGGACTAATGATATTTCAGAAAATTGGTCTGTGATTATGATGTTACAGTGGCTCCTGTGATTATGTTCTTCCGGAAGAATGGGATTGGACGTGATCTGGTGCTCCAGCCTCTGTTAGCTTTAAAAACTATGGCATCCATTGAGCCCCATCCAGATTGTGGAAAACCCAGACAGCCGTTCTGAGCCCTGTTCTATTTGCCTGTTTGTTTGTTTTGTGGGTGTTCAGGGGTGGAGCTGGAATCAGACTTCTGGAGCCGTCTGGTGAGGGAGGATGTTGTGGTCCCATTAATACAGAAATACCTCTGGGAGCCGGACACTCAGCCAGGTGCCACGGGTCAGTTGCTCAGCAAAACGAACACCTCTCTCTTGACCACTTCAGCTCCTCCCTGGTCTGCCACCTCCCCTCCAGCTCTCTCCTCTCCATTAGTAATCAGTGCAGCAACTGATGATGAGCGTTGCCTACATGCTATGCTTCCTAGACGTTACCTTCTTTAACATGCAAAGCAATCTTTGCTCCATTTCACGGATGGAATCAAGGCTCAGAGAGGTCAGCCTGGCAGCTCAGGTCACACAGCAGCCCAGGCACAGACTGGCTGTGAATTCAGGGTTGCCTGGCTCCAGAGTCCAGCTTTTCCCATCACACTGTCTCTCTTTATCTTTGGAGTAAACCCTGAAATTAGTAGGTTTGAATTTTTGAACATAAATTTCGCTAGCCCTGACAGTAAACCTAGATTGCTAGAAGGGCAATCTCTCAGTTGCATCCAAATTTCTCTCTAGAACAGTCCTGCTTTGTGTGTACCTGGGTTGTTTTTTTTTTAATAAAACTTTGACGATTTGCTTAATGTTATATTGCTTCCTTGCACTGTTCCTTCGCATCGTAAAGTCAATACATATACAGTGGTACCTCGAGATATGAGTGCCCTAACATACGAGATTTTTGAGATACGAGCCATGGAGCGAGCGATTTTTGCTTTGAAATACGAGCAACATTTGAGATAGGAGGTAATCGCGCAGATCAGCCGGCTGCACACGACCCACCAGTTTACCGGGACTCGAGCGTCTCATAGTTTCCCACGCCTCAAGGTTACGGAACAAATTAAACTCTTATCTCGAGGTACCACTGTATTTAGACTGTGTGTGTGTGTGTGTTTGGGGTGGGGGGTGTCTGGTAGTCTTTGATGGCTTTAAAGGAAAATATAATAATTTTTGGTTTGTTATTTCTTTTATAATAAAAAGTGTTCATCTCTGTGCCTTCCTATGGGAGCAGGTTTTCCATACTTCCTTCTCGTTTTGTCTTAGATTCGCTCTGCAGGCAAGTGTAAGGCCTTAGCGGGACCTAAGTGGCCACAATTCTGGATTTAGACTTATTTAGATTGAGAATGCCCGTTGCCTGAGTCATCAGCAGTATTTGGCCTTATAAAGCCTTGCTGTTGTGTTAACCCTCCTTCCCAGCACCCAAAGCAGTAAGCTTTACCGCGTCAACTTATTCCATACGCCCTTCACTTATTCCGATTTAATTCATGTCTTCCTGGGTTTTCCTTCAGGTCGTCTCCCTTGGCACCGTCCGCATCTAACGACCACAGCCTGATAACAGCAATAGCTTATTCCTGGTTTCCCCACGCCCTCTGGGTGCCCCCTCATCCAGTCCCCACCCTGCATCCCGACGGATGGTTGTGAAAATGAAATTCTGCTCAGGTCATCCTCCTGCTGAACTTCTTCCGGTGGCTGCCCGCTGCTTTGAAGGCACAGACAGCTCCTCAGCAGGGGCTCTCAGCTCATTCTTACACCCTGTCCCATGTCCCAGGGTGCCACTGGCTTTCTTTTAATTCCTACTCCCCTGGCTTTCTCTCCCCCCACCCCTACCCCACAGCCACTGCACTTACTGATCTCTCTCCTGCTTGCCCAGTTCATGCCTCTTCCCCACTCAGATCTCACCTCCAGTATCACTTCCCAATATCCTTCCCTGACCTACCTGGATTTTCCTCTCTTTTCTTCTGTGTGTTGTCACTTGACCCGGTGATGGATTTTGCATTTGTTTGTCAGATTATGGAATGACTGGCAATATCTTCATTAGACTAGAAGCTCCAAGGAGGACAAGAAAAGTATTTGTTTTTCTGATCACCATTTCATCCCCAATGCCAACAACAGTATTTGACACTTAAATAAAACTGTGTGTAATAAGTGAATAACAGAATAATGAATTTGGTGAAAACAAATACATTTACTTTCTTTAATATGGGGTTTATTCTTTAGATGGCTCCTATTTTCTTCCTTTCTTTTCCTTCCTCCCTCCCTCCTTCCTTCCTTCTTTCCTTCCTTCCTTTCTTCCTTCCTTCCTCTTCTTCTCCCCACTCTTTACGACCATCATTAACACCATTTCTTTCTTTTGTTTCCTAAAATCTGTAGAAGAAACTCTTGGACTTCAGAAGTTTGTCTTACATGAGATTTAACATAAAGTCACATATTAAGCAGGAAGTATGCCTACTTTTAAACTCTGAGTTGACTACGATAAGTATGTTATTTGGTTCACAGAGTAATAAAGGAATTCTCTAATTCTTCCTTTGCTGGCTGCGTTGACATGTCTATTTCTCTTGACCCAGATAACTAGACTGGATGGGCACTGAACATTTGCCAATTAATTAGCGACTTAAATCACTTGTGAAGATGGCTGTAAAAATCAACTCAAGCTGGCCCCGCTGAATTTTCAGATGCCATGTAAACATAAATGGTGTTTTCTTTTTCTGTGGCGGTGTCCAAGGAATTGTGGTCAAGACTTAAGACCATTTAAGACCTCCCCCATAGAGTCCTTCTTCAAAGACCGGGTCTAGTTACCTAAGCTATTCTTAAATTATCTCCAGGTTTCCAATTCCACTCCTCATCAGTCTTTTGATCCAGGGTGCAATTACGGGCACTGAAAATGGTGGAATGTAAAGGAAACATCTTTCCTTTAAAAGTCAAGAAGATTGGGTTTCACACTCACATGGGAGTGATTTTAATGTTTTGGTTCCTAATAATTCTTTGGCACAACATTTCCAATGCTACTGGCACCCCAAGATGACTCAGAGTTGAGAGATTCTCGGAGTCTCTGGCAGTGGCTTTGCCCCAGCACTTCAAACCTCAAAGCAAAACAGCACGCATGGCCATCCCATCTCTCGTGTGAGGCTGGGATCCGCGGCCTCTCCGTCCATCACATATGACAGAAGATATTGCCTGAGTGAAACAAGAAAACATAATTAACCTGTCCGCTGAAAGGAAGTAGTCAGCTACTCCCCCTCTCTCTTTTTTTAAAGAACAAGTAAATAAGTTCTAGAAAGACTATATTGCATCTTAAATACTTAATTTTCTTGACATTTTAATATGATGAATGGGAATCGAGCCAATCTGGAATTGGTTTAAATGTCAAGAAATGCCTGTTTATGGACTAGTGCGTGTGTGTGGTTTAAATGTCAAGAAATGCCTGTTTATGGACTGTTGTGTGTGTGTATGTGCAAGCATTTTTTCTCTTTTCATTATCTTTCTCTTTTGCGTGTATATAAACATGGGGATAGGAAAAAAGATGTACTCTAAGCCCTGAACAAGAGTCTTAATGTTATTTTACTGAATCACATTTTTTAAGGAACATTATTAGTTAAGTTTTTCTTTCTCAATATTCCCTTCAAATGAAATCTTTAGCACTGTCTGGCTAGAAAGACAATATGATTTCTTTATATTTACGAGTTCAACAATATTTGAGCAGCTGCTATGCACATGTATTATATTGGGTACTACGAATTATATGTTAACTTGGAAAAATTAATAACTTCACTTGAAAAATATTATTGGCCTTCTTCTCTGCACATCCCTTGTATCCTGATTACTCCTGACAAATGAGAAAAAAACAATGTACAACATATCACAAACAAAAGTTTAACAATTTTTAATATACACTATAAGCAGCCAATTGAGAAATGAGCCAGGGTGTCAAAAGACAGCTAATATTAATAGATACAAAATTAAATATCAGTGGATAACTCATGTGAGAATTATTTCATCTTTAGTGGTGCTCAAAGATACCTATTTAAACAATGTGATGTGATTTTTAGCTGTTGAACTGGTGAATGATATCTGTTGGAGAGGTGGGTTATGGAAAGCTGGCATTGCTATTCACTTCTGCTGAAACTATGACTTTCAGGGAAGACAATTTGGCAAGGTGTTTAAAAGCATTAACTTGTGTACATTCTTGACTAAACAATTCAATTTTTAAGAATTTATTTGACAAAGGTCAGCTTACATATGTACAATAATTTATGTACGATTATGCTAGTCCAAGTATTGATTCTAATGGTGAAATAGTACAAACAATTATAAAACCAATGAGGCGATTGGTTCAATGAAAGACATTTGCATTGAAAACTATACATCAAAATTGGGATCATGCTCTATATATCATTTCTTGATCCTATTTTATTTAACACTGAAAAAAACCACTCCATTGCTGGCCAGCATTAATGTTTCCTACTTGTTGGTGATGGCATCTTATAACTCCTTTGGGAAACCATCTATCCACACTGACCCTTTCCCAACTCCACAGAAGGGAGCTGGTTGATTTAAGTAAATAACCATGTGGTATCCTCCTGGCCACGGTGATGTTGTAGGGATGTACATACCATGTAATCATCACATCTCGCAGGAGTGACTTGAGCCTTTGGCTGGGATCTACAGGGACAAAGACTGCCTTGCCTCTTAAAGTTTATGATTGTGGAAGCAAGTGGCTTCAGGTGCTATTGGCAGCCATCTTTGCACCCAAGGATGGAGCTAATGCAGCTAAAAGTAGAGCTGGGAAGTGGTGAGGGAGAAACCAGGTGCTCCTCATATCCTTGAGCCCTGGTGAAGCATTGTCTGAAGCAACTATTTTGCATGCCCTCAGATTCTTCAAGTATGAACCAATACTTGCTCCTCCCCTTTCTACTCTCAGAGGTGATATGGATAGTAATATCTGTTTCATGCAGTTAAAAGCATACTGTCAGACACCTATCTCTCTGTCTCAAACATATAACTTATATGC
>PVJN01049043.1:0-15401 GCA_004026805.1 Lasiurus borealis
GGGGCGAAGAGGGAGGCACTGGGAATGTCCAGCCCCCAGAGCTGGTGGACTAGCTGGATTTCTTAGTCAGTTCCTCCTTCCTCTGAGCCCCAGAGTACCACTTACTGAGTTAGCGAAGGCTCTAAATTCAGCCCTAGCCTGGAGCCTCCTCTGATCCACAGCCTTGGGAAGAGGGCCGGCCCTGCCCACCCCCTCACCCCCCCTCAGAGGCCAGTCACGAGGCTGAGCCCAGACCACAGCTGCTCCTCCCAGCTTCGGTGGGGCCAGCCCACCAGATGTGAGGGCTGGGGGGAGGGGAGCCTCAAGGCCGCCCCTTCCCGCACCGAAGGCCTGCCCACTGGACACAATGGTCTGGAGCGGCTCCAGGTCCTCGCCTGCTGGGGGAGCCTAGAGTTTCCTCTGCCCACTCCACCCCCTTCCTTCCCTCCCAGCCAGAGGCAGAGTTAAAGCAGCTGCCAAAGGCCCCTTCGCGTCTCCTCCTCGCCTCAGGAAGGCCCTGGAGAGGCAGGTCCCCAGCTCTCAGCCTGACCCAGATACTCCCCAAATGCTGAGTGGCAATTCCCAGCCCCAGCCCGAGCGCCTCCTCGCCTCCCCACTTCGAACCCTCTGAGTGAGGGTTGGGGAAGGGAGCAGGGTGACGGAGAAGTCTGTGTTTTTCCCCAATGGTCTCTGGTTTTCTGGAAGGGCTGGCAAACTTTTTCTGCAAAGGGTCAGATAGTAAATATTTTAGGCTGTCTTTTCGGACTTCGTTCAGCCTCTGATATATGGTTATTTTTTGTTGTTGTTTTTAACAACCCTTTAGACATAAAAACAACTCTTAGCTCAGGCACCCAACAGGCCAATCTGGCCAGCTGATCCATTTTAGCAGAAGCCAGGCCCAAATCGGGGCCGGGCTGAGTGGGGCCTGAATCGGCATTTATGCCTGCACTCCCTCAGACCCTTCCTAACAGGGCTGCCACGGGATGGGGACAGGCTCTGGAAGCCGGGGCAGCAAGACTGAAGCAGCTGGACACAGGGTGGCTGTGGTCTGGGCCCTCTGGCTTAGCTGGGGCTGGGAAGGCTCAGGACCCTGAACACTTACTTCTCTTAACTTCCTCACCTCCCAGGTCCAGGCCTCCCAGGGAGGGGAAATTTGCAGGGACCAGGGGTGGGTTGAGGAGCATCTGATGACTCAAAAAGTAGGGACTCTTTGTCTGCCACCCCCTTCACACAGCCCACACCCACACCCACACCCACACCTGCCCCTTACTCCGAGGGAGGGGGCCATGCTGAAAGAGTGGGAGAATGACTGCCCCCGGCTGGGCAGAGATACTGACACCCCCCCACCTCACCCAGGAACCTCCCCTCTTTGAACCAGGGCAGGGGCCGGGGTGGTGGTTACTTACCGCTGCTGTTCAGGACTCTGGTTGAGGTTCTTCCAGCGGAATCCTGAACCCTGGGCAGGAAGATCGAGGATCAGGAAGGAGCAGGGGAGAAAAGGGCTGTCCTTGAGCAGACACGGAAAGCCTTCCTCTGGGAGGTCCCTCCCTGGACTTCAGCCCCGAATCCCCGCCCCCCCCCCTCCCTGTAGTCTGGTCCCCGTTGCACACCTGCTTTGATGCTGGTGTAACTACTTGCTAAGCCCACCATCAGTGTCACCCCATGGCATGCTCCCCATACTGGGGCTGCAGAGACACACAGTCCTCCGGGGTTCCGGATACATGGACCTCTCAGCCCACAGTGGTGGGGGGCGTTCCACTCATCCAGGCAGAACAGTCTGCACCCCGGGGCGCATGCCTGCAAGGGCTCAGGCCTCCCAGACTCCTGTGAGGGCACTCCAGAGACCTCCTGCTAGTCAGGCCTCTCCTAATCTCTCAGCCGCAGACAGTGGCTTGGGGAGCTGGGCTCTGGGCCCAGGTCTGGAGGGCGGGCGATCCCAGCCCAACTGCGGGAAGGCAGGGGCAGAGGGGCCAAGGGCCTCCTCCAAAGTACAGAGTGTTTCGGGGACCGGCAGTGCCCAGCTCCACCTGGACACTGGATGCTTTCAAACAAACAAACAAACAAACACCTTAGCCCTCAAATGTAAGTCTCATCATACTTAGGAGAGAGATTGGGAGTTCTTTTCATTTTTTTATTTTTATTTGGGGGGTGTATGGGGGGGAAATGAAAGAGCTGGGGGTTCCTGCCTCTTTAGGGTCCTTGAGAAACTAAAACAGTCCCTCCCTCCCCCCTCCCCTCCCTCTCTCCCCCTAAAGTATTGATCCTTGGAAGAAGTGGGGTCCCAGACCAGCCATTGTCCCATGAGCCCCGAGGAGCCTTGGGCCTTCCTGGTCGGTGCCCCTGCGAACTCTCCTCACAAGCCTCCCCAAAGTCTAGGAAGATAAGGGGACCCTCTTTCTCCAGAACCAAAGCCTGGCCTCAGGGGTGGGGACACTTCCCAGAGGGGCCAGGGAGGAAGCCCTGGGCAGCACAGTGAGAGACCCCTTTGTCTTTACACCCTATTTTCATAAAATGCAAATTCTCAACAAGCTGTTCATTGTGTGGGGGGAGCCCAGGGCCAGGGGAGGAGGAGGAGGGGGACCGGGCCGGGAAAGGCCACCAGCCCCCTCTCCTAACCTGGGTCTTGTACCCCCGTGCCCCCCTCACACCCCCCCATACACACACACACTTTCTGGGAGCTCGGGTTTCCCGGGGGCCAGAGGAAGAGCCCGCGGAGGAGGGGAGACTCAGAGGGCAGCAGGCGAGGCGAGGCCCGCATCCTTCCTGCCCCGCGGGCGCCCCGGCCCCCTCCCACCGCGTCCGGTCCAGCCAGCCCGGGCCGGCGGGGTCCAGGGAGCCGCGGCGGCCTCGCCCCCCGGCCCCGCCGCACGCAGGGGGGCAGCCCCAGCCTCGGGGTGCGGCGTCCTCCCCGGGGGTGAGCGCTCAGGGGCCCGGCTCGCCCGCCGGCCCTCCCCTCCCCCGGGGGCCTCCAGGGGTCGGCGAGCGGCGGGACCCCAGCCCGGTCCCCGCGCCCTCAGAGCCTCCAGACCCCGGGCTCCGGGAGGCGGGGTGCGGGACTGCCGGCCAGAGGGGTGAGGGGGGAAGGGGTGCGGGGTCCGGAGGGAGAGACCCGAGACGGGGCGGCGTGGGTGCGGGGGCCAGGGGGGGGCCGGAGCTGGCACTTCGGGGGCAGGTCCTGGGCCTGGCGTGGGGGTGCGGGTTGGGGAGCCCCCCGAGCAGAATGCCGGGGGGCCGCGGGGGGCGGGGGCAGGGCCGGCGGGCGCAGGTGGGGACCCCGGGGTGGGCGGAGGCGCCGGGGGTCCGCGCAGCCGGCGGAGGGGACGCACCTTCCGGCGGGGCAGGGTGCCCCCCGACACGGCGAGCGCGCGGTACAGCTCGGCGGGGTGGTAGTCCTCCAGCGCGGCGTACAGCTCCTCCCCGGGGGGCGCGGCGGCGGCGGCGGGGGCCCGGGCGGCGGGGGCCGGGGCGGCGGCCGCCTCCTCCTTCGGCGGCGGCTTCCGGAGCCGGCGGAGGGTCATCGCTGCGGCCGCGGCCCGCGCCCCTCGGCGGCGCCCGCTCCCCGCTGCCCGCTGCCCGCTCCGCGCCGGGGCGCCTGCAGCTCGGGGTGCCAGCCCGGCGGGCGGCCGCGGCCCCTTTATAGGCTCCGCTGGGCGGGCCCGGGGCGGGGGCGGCCTCCCGGCGGCCACGCCCCCGAGCAGCAGGCCCCGCCCCTGAGCCACAGGCCCCGCCCCCAGGCGCTGCCTGCCGCCCCAGCCCCGGCCCGGAGCGCTCACTCCGGGGGCAGAGCCGGCGGAGGAGGAGGAGGAGGGAGGGGAAGCAGGCGTCCGGGGCGGGTCCCGGTCTCCCTGACACCGGGGTGCGGGGGGCGGGGGGCGGGGGGCGCCGTGCAGGGGACCGTTTGCGGGCGGATGGCCCCGGAGACTTCGGGGACCTCTGGCGGAGGCGGAGCAGTCGGAGGTCCGGGCGAGGAGGTGTGGCGACCCGCGGCGCTTCTGGGGGACCCCGGGCCAAGGGAGGGGGGCGGCCCCTGGGGACGTGCAGAAGCCCCAGGAGGGAGAGGCCAGGCTTCCCCAGCGGAGGTCAGAGGGGAGGGGGGTGGACCCTGAAGGCGGCCCGAACCCTCGGAGCGGAGAGCTGGTCCCCCCGGGATGCACCTCCCCGCAGCTCTTGCCGTCAGAGCTCCCTCCCCTCCCCAGCAGACTACGGAGCTGCTCTGGGGTTCACGGGTGGGGTGTGCTGACCCCGTCTTAGGGAGCACCCCAGGGCTCCCAGCCACGGGGAGTGGGGACGCCCAGCTGCCGTCAGCGGTGCCTGAGTGAGAAGTGAGAGGAGGAAGCGGGAGGCCAGGTCTGGCGTCGGAGGAGCCCGTGACCCCCACAGGCTGCCCAGCTCCACGTCAGCCACCGAGCAGAGGCCCAGGCCCGGGGAGCGTGTCCCTGGGCGAGAGCCCTGCCAGCGACGCCCACCAGCACGGGCCGTGTGCTGCGCACACGGCTCTGCATATGCTTCACAGACACAGATGAACTCACTGGCTTCTCATGACAACCCTCTGACATAGGTGTCATCATGGGCCTCACACACGAGGAGGCGGAGGCCCGGGGAGGGTCAGGCACCGGCTCTGTGGCAGAGCTGAGATCCGAGCCCTTGCAGCCAGATTGCAGAGCCTGCAATCCACCGCCATACGATGATGATGCTGTCACCTTCCGTCCGTTCGCCACTCTCTGGGCATGGCAGGCCTGCTCCCTGCCAGGTCCTGGCTGGGCTCTGGGGTCACAGAGGCTCCTGGGCTGGCAGGCAGCGGTGCCTGCACAAGTGCTGGGTTAGACGCCTGGCCTGAGGCCTTCGGAGGGACAAGTGGCCACGTCCACCTGGGGCAGCCGGGACAGGCTGTCTCCTGTTTATTTACCTCGTTCACGGGTCTGTCACACACACAGTCTCCTTGCTTCCTTGTCTCCTTGGCTTTCTGTGTCTGCCTCTTCCCCACCCCTAGGCCCCGGCTCCCCCCGGGGCCTTGCCTTGCAAGCGGTGTGGTTGGGAGGGGGTACTTCTCTGCCCCTCAGAGATTACACAAGTCCAGATGGCAGGAGGCCTGTTGGGTGGGGGGTAAGGGTGGAGTGGGGACTGCCAGGAGCCAAGAGCTAACTCCCAGGGTGCCTTCATCCTCCTCCCCCCACTTCTCCCCTTGGCACCACCAAGTGGCCATCCGAGGAGGGGCTGAGGGGGTGTCGGTGGGGAAACATGGGACTCTATTGTGAAGCATTAGCACAGATGGACCCCTGGACCGTCTGCTGCCTGCTCCTGACAGACGGCATCTGCGCTGGGGGTGGGGTGGGCTGGGGTGGGGAGGCGAGCGCAGGCAGGAGAGGCAATGTTGCTTCTATTCTCTGTATTCCTGTGCTTATCCCCGGAGAGACCTGTGAAAGGGCCACCATCCTACCTATCGCAGAGGGACCACCTCACCAACACCTCCCGGCGGAGACCTGGAGAGGTGGGCACTGTGGTAGCGCAGCACCTGGGTGGACAGCCCTGCTGAGGCATTCTTCCGTCAGGCCCAGGCCGAGGCAGACTCCCCTCAGTATGCAGGTCAGTCTGCTTCCCTGCGTCCACATGGAGGCCACCCCCAGAGAAGGTTGCCCAGGCTCCTCCTCCCGCCCTAGAGGACCCCAGAGGAAGGAAGGGTGGGCACGGGAGAGGCAATTCTGTCAGGGTCATGGCACCGTTCCCCAAACCCAGGAATTTCAGAGCTGGGAAGGGCCTTAGGGTCCAGGAGGGATACCATGTGGTTAAAGCCCTCCTTTAACAGAGGAGCAAACGGAGGCCAAGAGGGTGGCCGAACAGGTGCTCTAACCACGAGATCCGGGGGCTCTTGACCCCAGGGGCTGTTCCATGCTGGTGCTGGTAGCTCCCCTGAGAGTGCAGAGACCTGTGCTGCTTGCTCCCCTTTCCCCCCTCACCTCCCCAGTTTCTCCAGGGAAGGCAAAGCTATGAAGATGCCACAGCATGGGGTGGTGATGCCCTCTGGTGGTCACGAGTCTCTGCGTGGAAAACCAGCCTGAAGGGCTGGTGCCAGGACTCCACCCGGAATGGCAGCTGGTGTTGTGGACCCCCCACAACGCTCCCACCCAGAAGGCCTGTGTTCCCCTGAGGATCCCAGCTCCACTTTAGCCCCTGAGGTTGGAATCTCAGACCTGTCGCGGAGAGGAAGCGGTGTTTGATCTCAGCCAGCGCTGCCGGGCTGCAGGTGAAATTTCATCCGGAAGGCAGCCTGCAGGTGGCCGCCTGGCGCCCTAACCTCCACCAGACCGTACACGAGGCCTCAACCTCTGCCTTTCCCAAGCCGCCACGACGGCCTCCGAAGCCCGAGCCTCTTGTCTAGCATCTTCCCCTCATCCCGTCTCCTGCAGCTCCTTGGAGCGTGGGGGAACGTGCTGCACTCTGCCCGCACCTCGTCCCAGCGCACACCTCCCCCCTCTCGCCTCTCTCTGGGGAGCCTCGGGTAAAAGCCTCATCGCTCTGGCTCCTCAGACATCTGCACTCAGTCTGTACTTTATTCCCAAGGGCACATCCCTGCTTTGCAGGAGGAGGTCCCCAAGTCTGGCTTCCTTGTGCCCCAGGTGCCCTAGCTCCCAGCTCTCAGGATTGGGCTTGGCTTGTGCTGGGGACACAGACAGCAGGGGCTCAGCTCATGGACAAGGCCAAAGTAAGACCCCCTTTCTCGTTGGCACAAGCCCTTGCCCAGACACTCAAAAGCCCCCTGGCGGAAGTGGGAGAGCTGGATCTCACCCCCAGAGGCCGCTCTAGCTCCAGCAGCTCAGGCCCCTATGGAGTCTCACTCGGTGGCACAACTGGAGGGATGACCTGTGTGCCCCTGGGGCTCTTCTCTGGGTGTTGCCGCTTCTCCCAAGCAGGGGTGTGGGAGGGAGAGGGCCTGGCGCTCAGCTGGCTCTCCTGTCAGGAATGAGAGGGGCTGGGCCCCCAGTTGCATGACATAGAGGGAGGCATGGACAGCCGGTGGGCAGCTGACAGGGAAGGAGTGGCTGTTTTTCTGAATGACTCCTCTTGCTCAGCAGCTCCCACGGCATAGTGTGAGTGCAGTGTTGTGGCCCGGGAGCCCAGCAGCAGGGGGATCCATCACAGCCCAGACTTGATTCTAGGGGGGTTGAATGTTGGGGCCAAGGCAGATATGACCGTTTATTTCCGTTGGATATGGGTGGCCTCTAGAGTCTGATCCCACCCAGAGGTCAGAGACCATCTTGTGCTGGGATGAACAAGTCAGACTGGTGGAAGGAAGGAGGCTTACTCTCCAGCGCCCTCCTGGGACAGAGGGTGTGCATTATTTACCTGCTTCATTTCAGAACAGGGCCAGTTAGGGCGGAAAGTAGCAGCTCTTAGCGACCCAGGTTCCCCAGATCTCCACCCTCTTGGCTAACACAGCTGCTCTGGGCGAGAGCACTGGGCACCAGGCTAAGATTCTCCTGTTTACCCTGGCCAGCTCCCCTCTTTCTCTCACTGTTTGCTTTTGCACACACCCCAAACCCGTGCATTCTACCAACAGTCTCCCCCTTTCCTGCAGCTGATCCTGCTACCATCCCTGCAGTTGCTTCCTGGAGTCAGTGCTCTGATTGTCCCCAAACAACTTATAGGTCACATCATGCCCTTGTGTAAAGCCTTGCTTTGAAGTGCCCATTCCATACATCAGCAATGACAGAGAGGCTTTATGGGATAACTCCACAGACGCATGCTGTTGAGAAAAAAATTAGAGACCAAGTCTAGACTCAAGAGGAAAAAAGTTACTGATAAATTAGCACCTTCTGGGGTACCTGTCACAGGGGAAGTGATGGCGTTGATGGCCCAGAATGAATTCTTTTTTCAGCACGTGACAGCTCGCCTGCAGCCCTGTCTTCCTTGCACTCGCCGAACTGACATATGTGGTTTTTGGCGACATACTCGTTTTGACCAAAACTCCGTTCTCTCCTCCATTAGCCAATGTCTGCTCCAAAATAGATGAGATGTCGCCTCTTTGACCCCTTCCTCTTGTTTGTCCTGTGTTCCCAGAGCATTCTGCTCTTATCATAGCACTTATCGCAATTCATTGTGGTTATCTATTTACTAGTCTGTTTCTCCAGTGAGGGTCCCCGGAGGGCAGTCCTGTGGTTCCCTCCGCACGGCACCTGCGCTCCCATCACTTGGTGTGCATTGCTCTGCCATGGGACCTGCCAAAATCTGCTTCATCATTCTCTCCCTACAGATCCTCTCTCTGTGGTGAAGAGAAGGGGTCAGACTGTTCATTCTGCCTTCTGCTTTACACACTATGGTTGCTCAACAAACGCTTATTTAATAACAATCTATTTATTAACATTCATTAATTGTTCCTTCAACCTTCCTACCCATTAGCCCCATCCTTGGCTTCCAAAGAGCATTCCCAGACAGACCCTGGGCTCTCTGCCATATTCCTTATGCCACCCTGTCTGACCATGGGGTGTCCATCAACTCTCCGTTGAGTATGCTGCCAGGTGCTTAGTCCAACACCAGCTTAGACATTGCGGTGAAGGCATGTTTTAGATATGATTAACCTTTAAGTCAGTAGAATGTCAGTAAAGCCAATGGCCTTGCAAATGTGGTTGGGCCTCATCGCTCGGCTGAAAGGCTGAAAACACTGAAATCCCTGAGGAAAAATGAATTCTGCCTCCAGGCTGCCTTCGGACACAAGACTGCATCATCAATTCTTCCCTGGCTCTTTAGCTTGTTGGCCTCATTTCAGACTTGTCAGCCCCTACAACCATGAATCAATTCCTTAAAATTATCCATCTATCTATCTGTCTGTCTGTCCGTCCGTCCATCCATCCATCCATCCATCCACCCAACTTACTGCTTCTCTTTCTCTGGGGAGCCCTAATACAGAATTCATGGCTGGAGCCAAAGCTTCGTCCCCTCCCACCCTCTTCATTCTTCATCCCTCTCTGTTCCTGAGTGTCTCTTTTTTTTCTTTTAAATATATTTTATTGATTTTTTACAAAGAGGAAGTCAGAGGGATAGAGAGAAACATTGATGAGAGAGAAACATCGATCAGCTGTCTCTTGCACGCCCTCTACTGGGGATGTGCCCACAACCAGAGATACATGCCCTTAGGGGAATCGAACCTGGGACCTTTCAGTCCTCAGGCTGACGCTCTCTATCCACTGAGCCAAACCAGTTTCAGCCTGAGTGTCTCTTGAAGGCTCTGACTCTACTCCTTATTTTGTTTTGGTTGTTTTTTGCAATCATGTTTTCCAGATTGCAAAGATCAGAAGACATGGCCTGGGGGGAAGGAGGAAGCATGAATGTAAAATGTGTGTAACGAAAACCCAAGTGATGCACCAGTCAAATGAATTCAGGTCTCCTGTACTGGGCCTTACAAAGGTGAGACCTCCAAGGACACATGACGAGGTACCAGAATGTTTGGCATTCTGATTTCCAGAATGAAGTTGAACCTGCGATCCATAGCCCAGTGAATGTAGGTCCATGCCTGCAAGGTGACTGTCTTTTGAACTGGGTTGAGATTAGCTACAAGCCACTTCCCCTTTCCTTCCGACAGACAGGTAGGTCAAAGAGATGCAGCAGCCCTCATACTTGGCCACTTCAGCAACTTACCTGGGCTTCTGTTGTTTTCTTTGGTGTCAAAGAATTGTGGCCAGGGAGCATTTAATTAGCAGCTAACCTGGGTAATGGGGATAGATGCCAAACTTAAAGTCAACTTCTAAAAGTAAGTTACTTGACTTTCTCCAGCCCCACAGTCTCAGATGGAAAAACAAGGAAAAAATCTGGGCAAACCATCAGAATTTTAAAATATCGACAGGCTGGACGCTGGAGCAATGGGCAGGTTCTATGGTAAAATTGAACAGGGTAAACATATGTGATCCTGCACCTGAGTTCCACTTCCCTTATACAGGATGGAGGAAGGAGAAGGTGGCTGGATTTTTTAAATTTTAATTTCTTTATTGATTAAGGTATTACATGTTTGTCCTCATCCAGGTGGCTGGGTTTTATTCAATCCAAGGCATGAGATGCAGCCGTGGGACGTGACCTGCCGGTGTCAAGCACAGTCTGGGACTCCTGTTCTAGTTTGTGCTGCCAGTTAATGCCTGGCTGAAATGTTATGTGCCCTTCCTGGCCCGGGTTCCAGCTGGCTCAGCAGAGAGCAGCTGGCCTGGGGAAGAACCGTGGACCATGGAGGCTGGAGGCTGCAAAGGCTAAAGGGCTGCAGTCTGCCGTTTAAACCCAAGGTCTTTTCCAGCCTCTGAGCTATGCTTATTTGATTTACTAGCCATTTACTTGAGTTCTCTAACCCCGTTTCCTAATCCATAAAGAGAGGACAATAATGCCCACCTCACATGCTTTTAGGATTAAAACAATCCTATCTAATAAAGAGGGGATATGCTAATTGACCATCAGTCCATCACAAAGATGGCTGCACCCACAGCTGAAGCCAAGTTCCCATAAGGAGCCTTAATGAGCAATCAGCAGGGACCTGAAGCTACACCCTCCCCCGACCCCATAGGGCTTGACAGGGGACCTCCGGCCACATTCCCACCTGGCAGGGCTTGACAGGGGACCTGAGGCTGAACCCCCCACCCTGGCATCAGGCTGGAGGACCTCAGGCCACACCCCCGCCCCAGCACCAGGCCAGGGGACCTGAGGCCATGCCCTCTGCCTGGTAGGGCTTGATATGGGACCTCAGGCTGCTCCTCCTGCCCCAGCACAGACTGGGGGACCTCAGGCTGACCCCCGCCCCAGCACTGGGCCAGGGGACCTGAGGTTGTGCCCCCCTGCCTGGTGGGGCTTGACAAGGGACCTCAGGTTCTGCTCTTCACCCAGTGGGGCTTGGTGGGGGAACTCAAGGTGTACCCCAAGTGCTGGGTTGGGGGAACTCAAGCTGCACCCCCTGCTCAGAGAGGCTTGATGAGGAACCTGAGGCTGCACCCACCTGATGGTGGGGCTTGACGGGGGATCTGAGGCTGTCTGTGCTCCCCTCCCAGTGCCAGACCCGGGGACCTGAGGCTGTACCCCTATGCCTGGCAGGACTTGATGGGGGGGGGGTGTCAGGCCATGCCTTCCACCCAGTGGGGCTTTACAGGGGATCTCAGAGCATGTCCCCCACCTGGCAGGGATTGACAGGGGACCTCAAGGCATGCCACACGCCCCAGTCTGGGCTGGGGTCCTCAGGCTATGCCCCCCATCCTGGCACCAGGCCAGAGTCCTGAGGCTATGCACCCTACCCATGGGGCTTGACAAGGGTGGGACTGGCCAGATTTGGATCTAGCCCAATGAGGGTGGGGGCTGCCCAGATCTGGGTCTCACGTGATTTTGAGGCGCATGTGGGTAGGCAATGACTTGGGTCCATGGTGCGCCCCAGACTGACAGGAGGAAGGTTTTCATATACATTTTACTAGATTTCTTTCCTCTCTGACACTTTTATTATAGAAAAAGGGCAAATAACAATATTAAATTATTTCCTCTAATCCCCTTTTAATGTGCACGAAATTTGTGCACTGGGCCACTAGTCCCATCTAATAAAAGAGAAATATGTAAATTAACCATCATTCTGCTACACTCACAAACCATGCCCACCAGCCAATCAGGAGTGGATATGCAAATTAACTCCAACCAAGATGGTGGTGGCCAGAGTGAGCAGGAGGAAGGCTTGAGTTTCCCCGGCGATGGAGGAAGCCAAACTTTCCCCACACCCTAGCAGGCCCAGGCCTCCACTCAAGGTTACAAAGTTTCAATTGTAGAAGATAAATAAATCCCAGATACCAGGGCCTCTGCTTAGGTCACCGGAAGGGGGGGAGGGGAGGCGGGGGGGAATGGCTGGCCTGCAAACCACCACAGGCCCCTCTTCCAGGCTGCCCCACACCCCAAGGGAACCCCACCCTGATCCAGGACACCTTTCAGGGCAAACCAACTGGTCCCCACTCATGCACCAGGCCTCTATCCTATCTAATAAAAGAGTAATATGCAAATTGACCATCACTCCAACACACAAGATCCTTTCCCCACGTGGACACAAGATGGCCACCACAATATGGCCAACAGGGGAGGATAGTTGGGAGGGACCGGGCTTGTAAGGGAGGGCAGTTTGGAGTGATCAAGCCTGCAGGGGAGGGCACTTAGGAGTGACCAGGCCAGCAGAGGAGGGAAGTTGGGTGTGACTGAGCTTGCAGGGAAGGGCAATTGGGGGGGACCCAGGCCTGCAGGGGAGAGCAGCTGTGGAGGACCAGGCCTGCAGGGGAGGGCAGTTAGGCAGGGGAGTAGTTGGGGGGTGATCAGGCTGGTAGGCAGAAACGGTTAGGGGCAATCAGGAGGGCAGGCGAGCAGTTGGTGCCAGCAGTCCTGGATTGTGAGAGGGATGTCCGACTACTTGTTCAAATTGGGCCTAAATGGGCAGTTGGACATCCCTCAAGGGGTCCCAGATTGGAGAAGGTACAGGCTGGGCTGAGGGACACCCCCACACCTTGCATGAATTTCCTGCACCAGACCTCTAAATACATAAAGCAAATCTGGGCGCATTGCTCAGCACACGTAAGTATCTGCTAATATTAACTGAAGAAACTTCAATTTGCCAGATTTATGGTAACATGACAGCTACCTTCAAGTATTATAAGGGCCTTATATGGAAGAGAGAAAACTGCTCTGAAGCACCTGTGGATAGAAGTCACACGGAGGTTGCCTGGTGCTAGATGAGGAAGAACATTCTCCACAGCAGACGTGCAAGTCGTGATCCTGAGTGTTACAGCAGGAGGTTCAAAATCACGTGGCTCACAAAGCGTGGTGGGATGCTGTCAAGAGGCAAGTGCCCAATGGGTGGTAGAGTAGGGTACCTCTAGGGTCCCACCTAAACATGAGATTCTGAATCTAGGACTTTTATGTCAGGTTCCCTCAGTCTAGAGACAGACATTCACAGCCACCCACACACTGAAAATGCCAGAGGAACCACTGGAGACTCACATCTCAAAGTCCCAAATTCACATTTATACTCCACTTTAGGAGGGGAAGCAGAAACTGAGCAGAGCTCGTAGGCTGCCTTTGAGACTATGTAGTTTTCAACTAAGCAGGATTAAGACCCTCTTTTGTCTAAAAAGGAAAACGCCACAAGAGTAAAATGCAGACAAAGCCCAGGAAAAGGCGTTTAGTGTCCCACTCCCTCTCACGTGCCAGGCCTTCTCCCTCCGTGGAACAGAGGACAGTCTCAGGAGCCCCAACAGGGCCAGCTCAGCTCCTCTCTGCGACCTGCTGCCCAGTCCGGTGGGAGGGCAGAAACGCTTCCTGAGAACATCTGCTCAGGCCCACTGCCCTGACAACTGCTGGGCAACCCACAGATGGCACCGGTTTGGCTCAGTGGATGGAGCTTCAGTCTTTGGACTGAGGGTCCCAGGTTCGATTCCAGCCAAGGGCACATGCCTGGGTTGCAGGCTTGATCACCAGTGGGAGGGGGTGTGGGGGGGGTGTTGGAGGCAACCTGTTAATGATTCTCTCTTTCTTCATCCGAAATCAGTAAGGATGTATTAAAAAAAAAAAAATACAAGATGGCACCAGAACAGCTCTGTGAATAAAACTTTAATAATGTACAGCAGAAATTGGACAGGCTCATTCTTATATTAAAACAAAAGATTTTCTATATTACAACTTATTTACATTTGCATACTGAAGAGGTAAAGTGTCTAAGTGGCTATTTTACAGTCCTTTCTAATAAAATGTACAAAAACAAACAGAAGTACCGAGAGTGCCGTTCGGGGGCCTTGATGGCAACAAAAGAACGGGCTTGGTCTTGGTCTGTGATTCCAGAATCCAGAGGTGCAGGTGGCCCAAAGAGTCAGGGTGAGCCTCAGGGGACCAAACACCACGGCTTCAGGCTGTTTCTCCCTGACTCCCTAAACTCCTAACGCTTACGGCTAAGAGTGGCGAGGGTGAGGATGGGAGCTTCCCCAAAACTGCTGTCTTCCCCAGGGTGGAGGAGCTGGACACGTGTGGTGAGGATGAAGGGCCACCTCGGGAGTAGGCTAGTGGCTTGGGAGTCCCTGGGGCGAGGAGTGTTGGCAGATCCCAGAGGCTGGTTGTGACGGGCCCAGGAGTCTAATCCCGTTATTACTTAGGACCCGCCAGGTTCTGCAGGGCAGAGGGGCGAGGGGACAGCAGAGGTGAGGAAAGAAAGTCCCCTGATGACACAATTGGTATTCAAGGGAAATTAGTCAATAGCCAGTAAATTGGCCCAAACAGTTAGGGGAAATTTTCCTTTAATGCAAGGAAAGAGGCAATACATCAGGAAAATAAATAGAAAGGCCAGGGGTATCGGGGAGACACATAAGCAGGGAGAGGGCTCCCCCCTCCTCCACAAGCTTTGGCAGAGAATCGCTGGGCTGGAGGCAGGGCTGCTGTGAAGCTGGATCCATACCATCTCCCCTGGGACAGGAAGGAAGCTCAGGAGGAATGCAGTGACTGGGCTCTCGTGCCCACCACCGGTCTCTTTGGCGTGGGAGGCATCCTTGCTCCTCAGTGGTCTTCTTCTATGAGAGCAATCATTCCAGGTGCAAAGGCTCTCAGAACCAACTATTGTACAAAACTTCTGCTCTCAAAACAGGCACCCACTAACTTGGATCAGGTCCTTCCTCAGCGCTCCAAGAGTAGGACCCAAGCCTGTCTTGTTCACAGCCGTATTCCCAGCACCGAGCACATGCCTGGCACCCAACAGGTACTCAACATTAGCTGAGCAAATGCCTGGAGGAGAAGGTGCAACCAGCTGGACAATGCACAAAAGGCAGGGCCCTGGCCCCAAACCACTCATGGAATAGGGTGGGTGGGCAGAAGCAAGAGACTAACCCCTAGGCAGGATGGGTCTCTCCTGTGGAGTGGGGACAGGCTCAGGACAAAGACAGACATTTCCAGTGTGATTGAGCTATGTGCGCTTGATTGAAGCTTTTTTTTTTTTTTGTGGTTGTTTTTGTAGGGATTTCTTTAAAAACAAATAAATTGAGAGGTAATCATCACATAGAGATGATTTTTCTTTTATAAAAACTTAATATTAAAAAAAGTTAAAATCTACACCTTCCCAATAAAATTAAAAACAAAACAAAACAAAAAAACAAAAAACCCACTCCAGTTAAAAGTTATGGCTTCAAAGTTATTATATACCTAAGATATGGTGACCAAACCACCACCCACAACCGTGCTTCTAGACATCGTTAAATACTACATTCAGGTTAAATATGATTCGGCTCAGGCTGTTCCCTTTAGTAGGGCCCCTGAAGTGGGTACAAACCTCCTACCTTCCCTCTACCATGATCAGATAATCCAGTAAAAGACCCATGCAGATGCCTCCCTCCCACCCCCACGCCCTCCCCACTCCTTGCCCCCATTCTCTTCCCCCCCCTAAACCCATCACCACCAAA
>PVJN01049045.1:0-15373 GCA_004026805.1 Lasiurus borealis
GCGGAGCGGTTCATTCCTGGCGCCCACTCCTCAGCTGCGGGGTGCCCGGCGCTCGGCGCGGGCAGGCCCGGGCAGGAGCGGAGCGGAGAGGTGATAATAACCTGTCTGTCATTTCCCAGGGACATGCAGCATCTTGCAAACCGCAAATACCGTTAACCAGCTCGGGCGAATCTGTTACGACAGATTCTGGAAGACGGGCTGCGGGGAGGGGAGGCGGGGGCTGTTTTTAAACGTGTTTCAGGGCCCCCTTTCCCTGCTCTCTGTGCGGGTGCGCCGGGTCCGGAGCCACCGTCTCTCCTCTCCGGAGCGGAGGCCCCGTTGGGGACCCGCCTCCCTGAGGCCCAGGACCTCCAGCCCTGGGACACCCCGCGGCTGCGGCACGGGGGCTTGGCACCAGCTCACGGGAGCCCGGGCCGCCGGCCCCTGGACCCAGGCCCGGGGCCGGGACCCGACTCTCCCTCCTGGTGAGGAGAGGCTCTGAGGTGACCGTAAGCCCAGGACACTTACTCCAGCCTCTGAGGGACCTGTCACCCTGCACTGCCAGCCTCATGGCCCGGCTTACTGCCCGCCTCACTGCCCGCCTCACTCATGCCCCCTGGCTGGCCTGGCCTGGTCTGCCCTGGGCATTGGGAGGGCCGGCCCAGCTGGGCAGGTGCTGGGGTCAGCGGGCACCTCAGCCGGCAGGACAGGCTCAGAGCCTCTGGCTGCGGCGCGCCATTCTGACCACCGCTGGGCCCGGTGCCAGTGGGCACCACAGGGCCAGCTCCTCCCATGTCCTGTGCCCCGGGGCCGGCGCTGCTCCAGGGGCAGGTGCCTGTGGGAGAGCGGGGAGGAGGCCGGCCAGGGTCCGGCTGTGGCCGGTGCTCAGGGCCCTCCCCCACCCCTTCCCCTGCTGCCCCGGAAGCTGCAGGGGAGTCCTCAGTCCGGGACCCAGTCCAGGGCCCCCTCTGTCCGGAAGCCGTAAGGGACCCCCCTGGCCAGCAGGGAGGCCGGGGTCTCTGAGCCTGGGACCTGCACCCCCAGAACCTGCGAGGGGTCCTCCCAGCATTTCATTCCAGGGGAAGCAGTAGGAGTTCTGCCGAACCTCATGAGGGTCCCGGGAGCCTGGGGCACAGAGTCTGGGTTCTAAGCAGGCGGCCCCGCCCTCTCGGACAGGTGACCCTGAGCTGAGACCTGCCCTTCCAGCCTCGGTGCCCTCACCCCTGAGGCACGGACCTGTGGCGTGGGGCTCATTGGAAACAAGACCCTGCAGCCCTGGCAGGTGTGGCTCAGTGGCTAGAGCACCGGCCCGCAGACCACAGGGTCCCAGGTTCGATTTCCGCCAGGAGCACATGCCTTGGCTGCAGGCTCCTCCCCGGCTGGGGCCTGGCTAAGGGCGCGTGCAGGAGGCAGCCCCTCGATGTGCGTCTCTCACACCGCTGTCTCTCTCCGCCTCTCCCTCTCTTCCACTCTCTCTAAAATCCGTGGGAACGCATCCCCGGGTGAGGATGACCGACCACAGAAAGACCAGCAAACACAGGAGATGCTTCTCCCTCCAGCCTTAGCGGGGCCTGCCCGGCCCACAGCCCACAGCCCACACCAGGAGCTGACGCCGGCCTCCCCGGCCTGTCCCGGGGTCCCCTCCAAAACTAGGGGGAGGCGGGGCTGGAAGTCCTGTGACCTCCAGGCCCCGGGCTCCCCCAGCTGCCAGAGAGGCGGTGACCCCCGCACAGGCCCGAGCCCGGTCCCAGCCCCGCCAGGGCCGCCCCGCCCCGCGCCTCTGCAGCGTGGGCGGTGGGCGGTCTCCCGCCACCTTTCCCCGGACCCACGCTCCTCTCCGCAGGGGCCACGCTTCCCTTGGCTTCCAGTGCGCAGAGCCGCCGCGGTGCCAGCGGAGATTAATTCCGCGGCGCATTCCTCAGGCCGGAACGCACGGCGCGTCGTGTTGGGACACCTCCGCCTGCTTCCCGCCTGCGCACCGCCCCGCGGCTGGAACGCGTGCGCCGACCCAGCAGCTTGACTCAGCCGCCTTCCGCCCAGGAGCCCGCGCTCCCGCCTCCGTCCACACGCTCTGCCCGGGCCAGGGGGTGCTGCTGCCCCCAGGACGGACACAGGTACACACACGCGCATAAACACCCGTACACACCATGCACATGTGCGCATAATACACCCACACACACACTCACACATACACCCATACATACGTGCACACACATACACACCATGCACATGCATGTGCATACACCCATGCTCACACACACCCATGCACACACACGTGCGCACACCCATATACACATGCACACACATGCATGTACAAGTGTGCTAGGTCTAGGGCAGACGGAGGTCATGTGAGGGCTGAGTCCAGGCTGCCCCACAAGGAACCACCCCGTGCGAAACCTCACTGCCCTGCCCCACTGCCTGCCCTGCAGACTATGGGCAGGGCCCCTGCAGCCGGGAGGTGCCCCCTGACCAAGGGTCCCACTTGCCCCCCCAGCCCCAGCCCCCCATCTCAGCAGCAGCAGCAGCACAGCGGGAGCAGGCAGAGGTGAGCCGGGCTGGAGGGGTCCAGACACCCCCCCATAGCTGCTCCTCCCTCTGCTTCTGTGACTCCTGTCGCCCTCTGTCCCCATCACAGCCCACCTGTGGGGTGTCAAGCGGAGGGTGAAGAACAGGGACAGACACTGGCTCCCTCCTCCCGCCCCCTCCCAGCCCCACAACAAGACACATCGGTGCCCGAGGGCTTCTTCGGTTCTGAAACTCACAGCCTCGGTCTCCCCTCAGCCCAGACGGGACCGAGGCAGACAGCCCCCGCCAGAACGGCTCCCTGCAGGTGCTCCCGCCCCCTGAGCACCCTCCTCATCCCGACTCCTTCCGGCCCGGCCCAGACTGACCCGGCCCAGCCTGACCCGGCCCGTTAGCTCGGTCCCTTCTGCAGCTGCTGCTGCTGCTGCTGAGACCGCTCCTCCCGGCCTCCAGAGGCGGGTGGGCTGGTCAGAACCCTGGGCAGCGCCCGGGAGCAGCTCCTGTCCCCCCACCCCCCCGCCAGCTCAGACACGCACATGTGTGCATGTATCCATCTGCATGTGTGCACGGTGCTTGCATGTGTGTGCGTCTGTGCAGTGTTTGCATGTGTGCACATGTGTGCATTGACGGTGTTGGTACACACACGGGCATGCCTGTGAGCCCAGACCCCCGGTGCCGAAGGGCCAGGCGTGAGGCATGAAGTCTGAGCACGCAGGCCCCGCCCCGGGCGGTGGGGTGACCGCAGCCCCGGCCAGGCAGAGGCCTCGGCCGGTTCACAGCTGGCCCCGGGGCGGGCAGAGGAGAGAAGCAGCCGTCGGCCGGACGGCACTGGAGAAAAACACGCGTTATCCGCCAGTTACCAGCGGCCGGCGTGGCGCGGGGGCCGGGCGGCAAGTCCAGGCAGCGCCCGCTCGGCGAGACCCCCGAGCGGCGAGCGGCGGCCCCCGGCGGCCTGAGCTGTGCGTGGGCCTGCCCACCCCGCCCCGGCCGGAGGGAGCCCGTGGGGGGTCTGTCCCTGAGGGCCGAGGTGCCAAAAATCTCATTATCAATGTTGTCCCCCCACAGCCCTGCACCCGAGTGCGGGGGAAGGAGGGGAGGGACCCGGCAGCAGCAGCAGCTCAGCTGCTAGAGCGGAGCCTGCGGCCGGTGGGAGAGATGTGCCCGCAGAAGAGATGCGGTGACTTCCTGGCGTGGGAGCGAGTGGGGGCGGGGCTGTCGCTTGGAAGCAGAGCGATGGGCACAGGTGGGCCTTGCCCTGCCTCTGGGGGGGCTGGCGGCGCTGCCTCCGTTCTGGGGGGACCGCCCGGAGGACACCTGTGGCTGAGAGAACGGTGACCCAGCCCCGCCCTCCAGGGCCACTCAGCTGGCGGCGGTGGTGGCAGCACCGAGGAGGGTGGCAGAGGCGCAGGGGGGGAGCAGCCAGAGGGGGCACTCCAGTCCCGGGGGCAGCTCAGACCTCGCCGCACACACAGCAGAGACCCTCCCGCTCCTCCATCCTCAGACGGAGGACAGGCAGGGAGCCAGGCCGCCCTCCCCCCCCACAGCCCATTCCTGCCGGGACCCGTCACCCAGGCCTGATGGCAGAAAGAGGGCGGGGGGCCGGGACCCTGCCCCTCACAGGGGAGAGAAGGCTCAGGGGACAGAGCTGAACTCGGGAATGGAAGGAACCTCTTGTTGCCAGCGGCGTGCAAGTGTGGGGATGCGGGGGGCCCCCGTCTGGCTCCCCGTCACCCAGCCAGATCTCACAATGGGGTGTGAGAATGCAGGGGGCCCCTAGTCTGGCTCCCATCACCCAGCCAGACCTCAAAGTGGGGGTGTGAGGATGCAGGAGGGGGGGCCCTCAGCCTGGCTCCCCGTCCCCCAGCCAGACTCAGTGGGGGTGTGAGGATGCAGGGGGCCCCGACCTGGCTCCCATCACCCAGGCCTCCTCGCCCTCAGCCAGGAGCGTGGCCGAGACAATTTACAAGCGAGGGGCCTGGGCGCTGACCCGCACACATGCCCCGCCCTCTCGCCACGCCGGCCTCGGAGTCCCCTGAGCTGGAACCAGCAAAGCTCGGCCCGGGGCGGCCGCAGCCAATCAGGGACCGGAAGCAGCAGCAGGGGGACCAGGCCCTGGACTGACCCCACAGAGCCTGACCGGGTCCCTGCGGCCCCTCCCCACCTCCATCCTCTCCCCACCCCCACCCCCAGGAGCGTGGGAAAACCACAGCCTCGCCACCAGGACGGTGGGTTCTTAAAGTGGCAGGCCATGGGATCACCTGCTCACTGCTCCTGGCGGGGGCGGGGGCGGGGGGCAGGACAGACACCCCACAGAGACTTCCTGATCAGGCCCCCTTTCCAGCTGGTGTAAGCAGGGCTGCTCCCTGGAGGAGGTGGCGCTCTCCCGTGGCACGGCCGGGAGTCCCCGGAATGGGTGCCAGGGACAGACCCCCTCTCCCCCTTTAGGGGGCGGGCAGGAGACCCAGAGGGCCTTGCGGCTGCCTTTGCCATGGGTGCCCTGTGTGCCCTGCCCTCCGAGGTGGACCTGAGGTCTGCTGGTAGGGGGACGGGTCTTAGCATCCCTCCCATTGGCTGGCACGGCTGGTGGCCCCTTCCTGTCCCGGCTGCACTGTGGTCAGGAACGCGGGGCTGAGCCCAGCCCCCGGCTTCCCATGCCAGCACCCCCTCTAACCACCTGCCCCCTCCGAGCCACACGCCTTCCCTCCCCGGGCTCAGTTTCCGCGCCGTGAAACGGGGCGATGGCAGATGCTACCTGGCGGGGTGCTGAGTGGCTCTGAGAGTTCATGCGACCTCAGGCACCGAGTGCAGGCCCAGCCTGCGGGGGTCAGGGGCGCGGGAGGGCATCCGAGTTGGCTCACTCCCTGCCCCCCCTCCTTGCCCCCGCCCCCACCCCAGGCTAGACCTGGAGTCCGTGCCCAGCGGGTTCTCCTGACTTCCCGCCTCGCAGCCGGCCGTGCGTGGAGCTGACAGCCAGAGGCCCGGGCGAGCGCAAAGCCCCCCTCCGCCAGCAGCCGGTCCTCGGTGCCAACCTCGCACCGGCTGGAGGGGCCACCTCCGTGCACCGGCCCCGGCGGCTCCAGGCAGCAGAGCCGCGAGCCCCCTGCCCACCCGGGACGGGGTTCCAACCGGCGCCCCCACCTCAGCACCGGGATGCCTGAATGCTGGCACTTCGCCCCAGGGAACCTCGCCAGGGAGCCACACCCATGCCCCCGGGGCCCCGCGGGAGGCTGGCCGGCTCTGGCCACACGTCCGTCCGTCCGAGGGGTGGGCACACCCACGCTGCCCAGCCCCGAGCCACGCCTCCCGCCGACGCTCCTCCCGTGGGGCGGCACGGCCAGCCGCAACCCGGGCGGGCAGGTGGGCGGGCAGCCGGACCGAGCGCCGGGCACCCCGCTCCTCCACCCTCGCCGCTCTCACCGCCCGTCCGGGACGCGTCTCCCCCGCCTCCTCCCGATGCCCGCGGCGGGCGGGGCACTCACGGTCCAGGTGGCGGACTTGGCGGTGCTGGACTGCTGGAAGGTGACGTCGAAGTGGTGGGGGCCCGGGTAGTCGGCGTTGGAGGGGATGAGGGGCGCGGGCGACATGGCGTCGAAGGTGGAGCTGGGCTGGGCGTAGGGCGAGTGGGTGGGCGCGCTGGCCGCGTGCTCCGCGGGGTAGGGGCTGGCCGGCGCGGCGCGGCCGCTCAGCTGGTCCATGGTGCTGCTCAGCAGATGGAACTGGGCCTGGCGGGAGGCGGAGGGGGGGAGGGGGCCCACCGTGAGGCTGGAGCGGCGGCTCAGCGGGCTCAGCGGGCGCCCGTCCCGTCTGGGAGGTGTCCTGTTACAGCAGCCTTAAAGGGCCAGCCGCTCCGTCATCCCACATATTTCCCGGGTCCCCCCCACCCCGGCAGGTCACTACTTGTGCAGGATAAACTGGCATCTTCACCTCACCCTCCCCTCCATCCGCTCCCGGGGCCGGGTTTCTGGGCTCCCGGTGCCTGGATGGGAGGGCGGGGGGGAGAGGGGCGGGGAGCCCCAGCCGTCCTCCCCTCCATCCCCTGTCACAGCTCACATGGGAGACCCCAGCGCCCCGGGAGCCAGGCCGTGGGGTCCCCATCATTCAGGGTGGACACACCCCGGGCTCTGGGGCCGGGGAACAGATTTGTCCCCCAACCTCGTGTCCGCTGTGCAGGAAGTGGGTCTAGGGGGGCTGCTGAAGGCCAGAGGCTGAGCCAAAGCTTCCTGTGGCAGCCCCCACCCCCAGGCAGTATCTCCTGCTGGCAGTTCCCAAGGTCACCCCCTCTGCCCGCCCGCACCCGGGCCAGCTCCGCCCCAGGCTGCACCCGGCTGACAGGCGCTCCGAGCTGCCCTGCGTGGGTGTGTCCCTGGGCCACCCGCGGTGGGGTTCAGGCACCAGAGACGGGGCAGCCCCATCAGGAGCGTAAGGAGGGGGCGGCGAGGGAGGGGGGGCTGCCTACAGGTCCATAATGCCTGTGGAGGACCCTCTGAGACCCGCGCGTGGGGACTGCAGCACACGGTTCCCCTGCGCCCCCGCCTTCCTCTGTGGCTGTAGGCGGGGGGCTCTGGATCTGCGCCCACTGGCCGCCTGGGTTCCCACCCGTGGCCGGCGATGCTCTCACCCTGCTCCTGCCGCCGGCGCCCTGCACAGGGGTATGCGTTTCCCACGGCAGCACTCGCTCCGGGGGGGAGGAAGGAGGGAGGGAAGGAAAAAAGGAGGGAGGGATGGATGGAGGGAGGGAAGGAAGAAAGGAAGGATGGAAGGAGAGAGGGAAGGAGGAAGGAGGGAGGGAAGGAGGGATGGAAGAAAGGAAGGAAGGAGGGAAGGAAGGAAGGGAGGAGAGAAGGAGGGAGGGAAGGAGGAAGGAAGAAGAGAAGGAGGGAAGGAGGAAGGAAGGAGGAAGGGAAGAAGGGAAGGAAGAAAGGAGGAAGGAGGGAGGGCAGGAGGAAGGAAGGAGGGAAGGAGGGAGGCTGAAGGTGGGGTGATGGCCCAGGATAGCAGGGCCCCCCGGGTACCAATGACCAGGACTGTGGACCACTGTGAGCTGGCCCCTCGCACTGGCACGAGGCTGGGTCCTGGGGTGGGGAGGGCAGAGGTCCCGCCGAGCGCCCATGATCTCCTCTCTCCAGGTGCAGGAGGCCCAGTGCGGGGATGGGGGTGGGGTGTTCGGGGCTGTGTAAGAGCCGCAGCCTCAGAGGCGTCCCGTGACCCCGTGTCCCCGAGAGGGGACGCCCAGCGGGGCTCCAGGCCGGCCGTTGGTCAGGGGAGGAGCCGCCTGCAGCGGCCGCTCAGATTTTAACTTGTCCGCCTTCTTCATTCCTCACCACGGCGGGCGCCGGGCTTAGTCACCGGCCGGGCGATAGGATCTCTGCTGGCAGCCCAGAGCGAGCGAGCGGGAGGGAGTGTGGCCCGAAGGCAGGCAGGCCAGAGAGCGCCCTCGCACCCGCAGCCCGGGTCCCCTCCGGCCTCCTCTGCAGCCTCCTCCCTCCCTGTGCGCTGCTGGCTGACGGGCAGGGGGCCCTCCTCCCCGGGGGGGGGGGGGGACGCACCACAGCATCCGGCTGAGCGTCCATGGTGCTGCTCCCTGTGGTCCTGCCTCCCCAGGGTGGCCTCTGCCCACACCGGGAGGTGGCACAGGTGTCCGTCCTGTTTGCTCCGTGGGCCTGGGGCTCTGCGTGCCCCCCCGCCCCCCCCACTCACACACTCACACACTCCCATGTGGCTACGCACGGCTGCCCGCCCGCACACGGGGAGCTCTGCATTTCCTGCCGAGCGGCTGGGGGCTTGGCGGAGCCTCCGGCGGGGGAGGGCCCTGCCCGGTGGTACCTGCTCACTCGCAAGGGCAGGGCCGGGCGGGCGGGCAAAACCTGGGCTCTCTGGGTTTGTTTTGTTTTCGGGAGCTCCGGAGGGCGGCTGACAAGACAGGCCCGGCCCGGCCGCGGGCCCACACGTGCCTGCCTGTGCGTGTGCGGCGCTGGCCCGACCCAGGAGGGCGCGAGGGGCGGCGAGGGAGCCGGGAGGCAGGGACCCGAGGCCGGCACCAGGCCCTCCAGGTCCGGCCACCTCCAGGCACTCACAGCCGTCCCGGGGCCAGGGCACTGAGCGCTCACACAGGGCAAAGCCATGCAGACCAGATGGGGCTGGGGCTGGCTCAGGCTTTGGCCAACGGTCTGTGGAGGGAGGGAGGGAGGGGAGGACTGCTGGGAGGGGGTGTGAGCCGATGTGGGGCAGTGCCCCTCCCCCTCCTCCTCCCCTCCTCCCTCCATTCCTCCATCCCTCTCCATCTCCAGAAGGACTCAGCCCCAGGGACTGAGGTGCTGCCCCAGGAGCAGGGGGTTGGGGGATGAGGCCCATCCCAGCTCCCACCCACCCAGCTCTGCAGCTGTGTCCCCGCTTGGAGTCTCCCCAACCCAGCGACCCAGGACCCAGCGAGCCAGCCTCACATAGCGCACGCACCCGCCTCCTCTCACAAAGCCCCAGGGTGAGGCTGCAGATGAGGAAACGGCTGGGCCTGCCACTCCCACCAGCAGGCAGGGGACCCCGCCCCCCCAGACCCTCACTCGGGGGACAGTCCCTGACTCCAGGCACAAGGAAGGGTGAGACCCCACAGCCCCAGCGAGGCCACTTCCCTCCTGTCCTGTGGCACCTCGCTGGATGCTCAGAAACTTGGGGGCGGGGAACCAACCCCAACTCAAACAGACCCCCACTCACTCACACAGACCCCAAACTCACATAGACCCCAACTCACTCACACAGACCCCCAGCTGCGTGCGGGCCCACCATGCCCACTCCTGTTCTGGGCGCCCCGGGCCAGGCCACCTGCCTGTGAGGGTGAGGCACCGTCTGCACCCGCTGCTGCCCTGCCAGGCACCCTCCCTCCCCAGCCGTCTTCCCTCCCCGTCCTTCCTCCCAGACCCATCCTCCCTCCCCGGCCGGCTGCGTTGGTAATGACCCTGTAACTTGCTTCTCTGTGGACAGGGTGCGGGTCAGCTCACAGGACTTGGGGGGAGATGGGAAAGAAAGTGTTTAACGCCTGGACCCAAAGGCCTCCTGATGGCCCGCTTCCCCGCCTGCAGCTCCCGGGACGTCCAGACAGCGGAATGGGTGCGGGTTTAGGGGCCACCACGGGCCCCGGGAAGTGGCACCTCTTTTCCTCGGGGCCCAAGCAGGCCACGCTGCCAGCAGAGGTCGTGATTCTGGGCCAGACTCTCAGGAGCCTGCTCAGAGGGCCCTGAGGCCTCAGGAGGGAGTGACCCAGGTCCCGAAGGACCTGCTCCCGCCGGCTCCCAGCCGGGCGATGCGGGACCTGGCGCCACTCCTGCCCGGACACAGGCTGGAAGGCGGGTCCTGCGCCTGTGGGCAGGCAGCCCCATCTCCAGGCCTCTGGGTGGAGCGTGAGCATGTGGCTCCTGCAGGGTCCGGCGGCTAGTGGCCCACGCGAGGACGGGCCAGCCCGGGGCCGAGCCTGGGTGCAGAGCAGGGGGGTGCAGGTCAGGAACGGCCCGCACTGTTTGCACCCTTCATGCCCTTCCAGTTTCCGCTGTTCCCTGAGCCCAGCCGGGCCCAGGCGCCCCTGAGCTCGATCCCATGGGGACCCTGACCGCTGACCTCTGCTGGCAGCCTGGCCGGCTCCGCACGCCCCCACGGCAGGGCGAGGTGAGCGGGCGCAGGAGGCTCCAGCCCCCTGGCCCCCCGATCTCTGAGCTGCTCTGAACTCCCTCTTGGGGAGAGGGGGGAGGCTGCAGGCCTGAGCAGTGCTCACAAGGAGGGACTGCACGCACGGGGAGGATGGAGGGACTTGGTGAGGAACCGAAGTGGCAAAGCAATGGAACAGCAGCGGGGGCCTGTCCCGGGGGGTGGCGGCCAGCGGGCGGCCAGCGTGAGCAGGGCCGGGACCAGGTGGAATTCTAGAGTCCACTCCCCGACCCCCCGCAGAGGGGAGGGCAGCGGTGAATACTCAGGCGAGGAAGGAGCGCCTCCCCGGCCCAGGATCGGCTCCGGCTCAGCCGTCACGCTCACCCCGAGGTCGGCGGCGGGAACAGGGTCGGGACCCAGCAGGAGGCATTACCTGGGCTCCTGCCAGGCCTGCCCCTGTGCCCCCGGCCAGGTCATGAGGTCCAGGCAGAGCTCTGGGATCGGGGGGACACCCTTGGGCGGGTCACCCCAGGGCTCTGCCGGGAGCGCTGTGAGGAGACAGCCAGGGCGCCCCCCCCCCGGTGTCTGCTCTGACCCCCGCGCCCCGTGCTCCCGGGCAGCACCGGGGCCAGACCTCTGCCCGAGAAGGAAGCTTCCGGCTCGAGCCTGCGCCGGCGTGCCCGGGCCCGGCCCGCTCCCCCTCCGGCTGCGGCTCCAGGGAACGGGCCCGCAGAGGACCTGGGTCCCGGTGCTTCCCCGGCCTCGGCGGCTGTGATTAAACGGATGGAAATGCCGACAAGACCCGGCCTGTGCCGTGCGGCTCCCTCCCCCGGAGCCGCGCATCCCCTGCCTCCCCGGCGGCGGCCGTGCCAGCGCCGGTGGAACTTTCCACACCGAGCACCCGACGCGCCCCCGAGCCCCGGCCCCGGGCGGGCGTGTGTCTGCAGGACCCAGGCTGAGCCCCGGCGCTCGGCCCGCCTCCACCTGCAGGCAGCGCTGCTGGGACAGTGGGGACCGGGGTGCCTGGGCCGGGGGGGGTGGGGTCTCAGGGGTGCCCCTGGCTCCTTAGAGCTGCTCACCAGTAGGCAAGAGGTCCCCGGGGTGCATTGCTTTTTATGGATGTCAGACAGGAAGGGAGAGGGAGGGAGAGAGAAACATCCAGTGATGAGAGAGGACCATGGACCGGCGGCCTCCTGCACGCCCTACACTGGGGATGGAGCCTGCAACCCAGGCGTGTGCCCTGACCTGGAATCGAACCCTGACCCCCGGTTCCTAGGTCGATGCTCAGCCCCTGAGCCCCGCCGGCCGGCCGGGCTCCATGGAGCTAACTTAACATCAGGAAATGGCCTGGGCCTGCCCCTGCCTCTCAGGGTGCCGGGGCTGGAATGAAGGTGGGCGCTCTGTGATGGGCACGGGCGAGGGCAGCTCGTGGGGTTCGGCGGGTGCAGGGGGGCTGCTCCCCCTCCTCCTGAGCACTGCTCAGGCCTGCAGCCTCACCCCTCTCTCCCCACAGAGCCGACCCAGGAGTCCCCCTTCATTCACCGTCCCCCCGTCCCTCAGTCTGTCCGTCTGGCAGATGGGAGTCAGGACACGGGGGGCTGGTGGTCTGGGAGGTGCCCTCCTGGCTGGGGGCAGTGGGAGTGGGCACCGAGGAGACTTTGATGGTGACAAGTGGGAGGAGGAAGTGGGGGGCCGATGGTCTCTGTGAGGGGGACACTAGAGCCGGGACCCCAAGAGGGCGTTCAGAGCAGCTCAGAGATCGGGGGTCTGGGGGGCTGGGAGAGGGGCATGCAGGCGGAGGAGCCAGGGCAGGGCTGGGGTAGGGGCATGCAAGTGGTGAGAATGGGGTCCCCGCTCCGGTCGTTTGCTCCCCAATGCAGGGCTCTGGGGTAGACAGGCAGGCAGACCCAGCCCCTTCCACCTGGCAGGTGAGGGTGCTCTGTCCTTTAGCCCCTCCCGGGCCCTCCCAGGGGCTGGAGATGCAGCCCCCATACCACCACTCCCCCCACCCCCCATTTATCTCTGAGGCCTCAACACAAACAGACCCCCCATGGAGGAGGCAGGGGCTTTAAATCCTGTGAAGATAGACAGCTAGAGGGCGGGGCCGGGAGGGGAGGGGCCGGCCAGAATGTGGGGGCGCTGGGCCAGTGGCTCCGAGGCGGCCCTCGAGGGGAAGATGCCGCTGCAGGACCCCGGGGCTGGGAGGGCTCCCGGGATCCGGCTGTGGGTCCTGGTTCTGGACGGGGGTGAGAGCAGCGCCAGGGGTCCGCTGAGGGCAGACGGAGGGGCTCCCTCGCTGAGACGACCGGGCCAGAGGGCAGTGGGTGCTGCCTGGGAGGGAGGTGGGAGTCCCCAGACTCCAGGCGGGCAGCTGGCGGGGTCGGTGCTGGGACTTGGGGCAGCAGCCAGCGATGGGGTGACCCATCTCCCCTCAGAACCCTGCGCCCGTCCTGCTTTCTGAGGAGGCAGCCCCTCCCGGCCCCCAGAGCCTGAGCCCGTGGCACAAGGTTGGTGGGGCGGGGGGAGCCCCAGGCTGTGCCCCACTCCCACCCTTGGTCACTCCGGCTCCCCTCTGTCCCGCCCTGGCCTCGGACCCGCCCCTTTCCTGGCCTCGCTGTTTCCTGCCCTCAGCAGCGGCCCGTCCTCTCCGCCGCCAGCCCCTCCCGTCCCAGCCCCTCCCAGCGGCCCTTCCCGCTGTCTCCTCCTCGGGGGCCCACGGAGGACCGGCCAGCTGCTCTCCTCCCGGGCCCTCTCCCTCCACCTGCCCCACCCCCGCCCGGTGCCCACCCGGGCTGGCACTCCCCACTGGTCAGCCCACAGCCCTCCTGCCGGCAGACACCTGCTGCCCGGGTCCAAACGGCCGTTCGGCCAACGTGGGCCAGACTCCCCTCCGCCCTGCCCGGCTCAGCCCGAGGCCGGATGGCGTCCTGGGTCCTCCCGCCTTCGACCCAGAGGCACCTTCCCGCTGCACTGGCCGCGAGCACGGCCACAGCTCCCCATGCCCGGGGCCCAGGCCTGGTGGGCACGCTCAGGCCACTCTGCTCTGCATGTCGGCAGCTCTGGAAACCTCTCCCTCCTTTCCCCTCCCGCCCTCCACCCTCCAGCCTGTCTCCCTCCCTCGTCCTCCTCCTCCCCGCTGCCTGCTGAGCTGAAGGCTTACCTCGGCCTCCTCATCCTCTCCTGGGCTCCCCGCTGATACATGTCCGCTCCCTTCACCGGCCACTTAGGTCTAAACCTCAGTCACTCGCCCTCACCCCACCCTTCGCAAGCCCTCCCGGAGCCCTCGCTCTCAGCACTGGGACCCCACTCTCCCTGCCTGGTCCCCCCACCTGGTCCCGGGTGCAGCATCCCTCCCTCGGCTCCCAGCTCTGCCCTGCCCCCCCGTGGCCACTCCCCGCACTGCAGCGGGTGGTCGAGAACCCGGGATCCTGTCCCTCCTCCCTCCGCAGACCCTGCATGCAGAAGCGCTCAGTCAGTACTTCCTGGCTTTCCCCCGGGGCCCCCTGCTGAGGCTGCACAGGGAGGCAGTGCGGCCCCCCTCGAGGCGGCTGTGCAGAACCCCCTTCCTGCCCCCGCCCCCCGGAAGCACCCTGCGGGCTCTCAGTGACAAGGGCCACCCATGTCTTCGCTGTCCTGGGCGTAAGGTGTTGGGCCCCCACTACTTCCTCTCCGGATGGTGCACGCAGCCCATCTCGCCGGGATGGCAACGGGGGAGCCCACCCCTCCCCCCGTTCCCGCCTGGCCCGGCCCGGCCACCGCCCAGGCCCGCGGGTGTCCGAGCTGCCAGGATGGATGGACCTGGCACCCTCTTCAGGGAGCCCGGAGGACACGGTGGCCATTGCTGGTCCCCAGACACAGGGGCTGCAGCAGGAACAGCTCCGGCGGCTCCTCTGCCCGAAGGGCCGAGCCCAGTCCCTCCGCCCACTGGTCCCCCGGCTCCCCCGGCCCCTGTGAGGCGTCCGCCTGGTGCCAGCGACCCCCGCTTCATTCGAGGAAAAAGGCGACACCAGAGTCTCCCGTGTCCCCGGGGCTCGGACCAACGCCGGCCGCTGTCTGCCCTCCTCCCCCTGCTCCCTCCTGGGTCATCAGGGTGCAAGGCCCATCCTCTCCCTGACCTTCCCCCCCACGACCGGCTGACCCTCACCCCCCACCCCCGCCTGCGAGAAGCGCCCTGCCTGGTGGCAAAGTGAGCAGCTCCAGGCGGATGCAGGTCCCGAGCCTCCAGCCCATGTGGGGGAGAGGGAAGACCCCCGGGACCCGGGACTCCGGGCGGTGGGCACAGGGCAGGGCGGCTCTGGAGCCCTTCACCTGGGAGGGAGCCGCCTCCCCAGGCCCGGGAGCCGGAAACCCCTCCGCCCCCCTATTGACCAGACACCCTCCCACCTCCTCTTGGTGACCATGGCCCCGCCCAGCCGGAGGGCCCGGTCCCCAGAGCGCCCCCAGGACACGGCACCGCCTCCATGCCCAGCACCTGCCGGCCCAGCCTCCGCCCTCCTGCCAGCCTCCACCCCAGAGGGCACACCCGCCCCACCCGCCCGGCCAGCAGCAGGTGCTGAGCAGCGCGCCCCTCGGAGCCCTCCACCTGGTGAGACCCCCGGCCCCCGAGAAGGACGGGGAGGGGTCCCCGCCTGGGTCTGGGGGTGCCGCGGCGGCGCACCTACCGTGACGAGCTGCTGCACGGAGTCGCTGACGTGCAGCATGGTGGGCGCGGGGCTCTGCGCACGCTGGGGAGCTGGCGCACGGCGGGGCACGGCATGGGGCTGGGCGGCCGGGGGCGCGGGCAGAGGGGCGGCCGCTGGGGGTGAGGGGGGCGGCCGGCGGCTAGGGGGGCAGGAGTCCGGGCTGCCGCGGGGCGTGCGGGCTGCGGGCTGGCATCCTCCCTCTCTCCATCCTCCTCCGCTCTGCCCGCTGCCCGCATCCAACAACAAAACGGCGCCCACCCCTGACACCTCCCGCCTCGTCACGGGCAGGCAGGCCCCGGCTTGCCCGCCGCTGAGCCGCCGCCGCTCGGAGGCTGCGGGAGGGGCGCGGGCCTCGCCGGGCTCCAGGATGAGGCCCCACCCGCTCCCTCCGAGATGCCGCCCCCCCGGGGACCCTCGGCGGCACGAGCCTGCACCCCTGAGCACGAGGGGGCCAGCCCCGGGCCCCGAGACCTTGCTGGCAGGGCCGGGGAGCCCCAAAGGGAAGGAGGGTGCCATGGCCCTGGAGCCCCACCTACCCAGCAACGTGGGGACCCCGG
>PVJN01049046.1:0-15372 GCA_004026805.1 Lasiurus borealis
CTCCTCCCCCTCCTCCCCCTCCTCCTCTCCCTCCTCCTCCTCCTCGTCCTCCTCCTCCTCCTCCTCCTCCTCCTCCTCCTCCTCCTCCTCAGCCTCAGTCTGGGGAGGGCACCGTGTCCCTGTGGCCGGTGCCCTCGAGGGGGCGCTGTCAGTGTGGCTGGTGCCGGAGGAGGAGGGAGCCCGGGCCGGAGCCGGGTGGGGCGGGGGGGACAGGGGGTGCAGACGGCCCAGCTGTAGGAAGGAGGAGTGCAGAGGGTGAGGGCGGTCTCTCACCCCCATCCTCCTGCCTGGGTTCCGCAGGGGGTCAGCCTGGCTCCCCGGCCCGGCCCGCTCAGAGCACAGGCCAGGAGGCAGGGGCGGGAGGGGTGCTCAGCTGAGGGCAGAGCAGGACAGGGTGCTGCAGGGGACCCCACAGGTGAGGGCCTCCGCCTACGTGGGGGGGACACAAAGTGGGTTTGGGATTTGTTGTTGTTTTTTTAAATATATTTTATTGGTTTCAGAGGGAGAGGGAGAGGGAGCGAGAGAAACATCTGTGATGAGAGAGAACCAGGGACCGGCCGCCTCCCGCACGCCCCACCCTGGGGATAAAACCCGCCACCCGGGCCTGGGCCCCGACCGAGAATGCACCCTGACCTCCTGGTTCCCGGGTCCACGCTCCGCCCCGGGGCCATGCCGCCGGGCTGGGAGGGTGATGCCAGCAGCACCTCCCCTCCCTCCTCCCGCTTCCTGTCTGACCACAGACCCCGGCCACAGCGCCACACCCTCCCCCCACCCACACCGCTTCCTGCAGGCTTGGGGCCACCTGTTGCCTAGAAACCCCTGTGGACGGGGTCGCCTCCGCCACACCCCGAAGGTGTGGCACCCAACATCTTTGTGCGGCTGTGCCGGTGCCACGCCCAGTGGCCCGGCCCCGAATTCCGTGACCCGTTCTCGCTGCCTGTCCCTCCCTGAGCCAATTCAGCAGACAGTCGGGGGGAGGGGGATAGGAGGTTCGGGGTCATGATGAGCGTTGAGTCCCATCCTGCCGGTGCTCGGGACCGTAGTGACCTGTGACAAGGAGCGCTTCTTCCCAGAAATGCAAGGTTGGCTTAATATTCAAAAACCAGCCGAAAGCAGTGTGGCTCAGTGGATAGAGCGTCGGCCTGCGGACTGAAGGGTCCCAGGTTCGATTCCGGTCAAGGGCATGGACCTTGGTTTCGGGCACATCCCCAGTGGGGGGCATGCAGGAGGCAGCTGATGGATGGTCTCTCTCTCTCTCTCATTGATGTTTCTAACTCTCTATCCCTCTCCCTTCCTCTCTGTAAAAATCAATAAAATATATTTTAAAAAATATATTCAAAAATCTGTTGCCAGCCGAGACCGGTGTGGCTCAGTGGATGGAGCATCGGCCTGTGGACTGAAGGGTCCCGGGTTTGGTTCCGGTCAGGGGCATGTACCTTGGTTTCGGGCACATCTCCAGTGTGAGGTATGCAGGAGGCGGCTGATTGATGTCTCTCTCTCATCAATGTTTCTGACTTTCTGTCCCTCTCCCTTCCTCTCTGTGAAAAATCAATAAAATATATTTTTTTAAAAAAATAAAAAGAAATCCGTTGCCAGCATGCACTTCCCCTAAAACAGAAAAAAAAAAAAGATTTAAAAACATCATATGATTTCAATAAATGCAAACAAAGTAGGTGACCAAATTCATTCATAACAAAAAAAAAAAGGTATTTTAATTGCCAGCGATGTAGGTCAGGGAGGGGACCTCACCAGCTGGGTCGTCAGGAAACTTCTAGAAACCCCGCAGCTGCCATCACAGGAAACGGCCGGAGACCGGGGCTCCCAGGGGACAGGAAGGAGACAGGATGTCCACTGCCCCCGTTCCCACGTGTCCTGGGCCCGCGTCGGGGTGCCAGCAGCCAGCCTCCCGCCGGCAGCCCCGTGGCACCCGCTGACCGCCTCCCCCCGGGCCCCAGGGAGCAGGCAGGGGGAGGGGTCCTGGCCTTGGGCGAGGCGCCCTGAGTGCGGAACGTGGGAGCGGGCCGGGCTGTGCTGCCGAGGCCGCCGGGATGGCGTGACTGCGGCAGACGGGCGGGCTTCCCGCGGGCGGGCTGGCTCTGGCTGGGAATCGGAGGCCGTGATTGAAGACAGCTTCTTGGCGGCACTGCCTGGCCCGCTGGCCTCGGATGTTGGGCCCGGGACGGGGGAGGCTGCCAGCTTCGCAGCGTGGGCCGGGGGGCGGGGAGGGGAAGGGGGGGCTGGCGGGGAGCTGCGTGCCTGGGAAAGGCCTCACTCAGACCCCTCATCCCCTGTCAAATCCCAGGGGAGGGAGAGGGAGGGGGAGAGGGACGGAGAGGTGTGGGGAGGAGGCACTCACCCCTGGTTGGCAGGCTGGGTCCTGCAAGGCCACCCTGTCAGGCACCCCTGCTCAGAGGCCCTCACCGAAGGCTCTGTGCTCGAGGGTGCTCTCCTGTGTGGTGAGCACTGATCTGGGAGCCCCGAGAGGCCCACCCTCCCTGGGGAGCTGCTGCTGACGCCCAGGAGGTGGGGGATCCCCCTTCCAGCTCCCGGGGACCCTCCCTGGGCCTTCAGGGTCATGGGCGCTGTCACACCACGTGGTGGAACTGGTTTCTACCTCCAACCCCACAGCCCAGAGCTCCTGGCTCTGCACCCCGGCCCCCGCCTCAGAGCGCTGAGGCCCGTGGGGATGCTCCCTCCGTGGTCCCAGCTCAGAGCTGCTGTGGCCTGCGGGCCGGGGCCGGGACGAGCTGCAGACAGAGGGCCTGGTTTCAGCCGGGACAGACCCCGGGCAGACCGAACCAGTGCAGGAGCCGGACCCACGGGTGGGGGGAGTCCGGAAGCCAAGCCCCGTCCCCCACACGCCCTCTCCAGCCCAGCCTGGTGCCCGGGTGTGTGCAGGGGTGTGTGCCCGGGTGAGACACACGTTTGTCAGAATGCCTTGCGGGTGCTGACTCTACACAGCGTCCGCCAGGGACAACCGTGTGCCGGACACTCACTGGGCACCTCCGGTGGGCAGAGCCCTGGGCTGCACCCCGGGACCCGGAGCTGACGGCCAGGCCCCTGCTTTTGCGAACACCCCATTCCGGGGGAGAGAAGGAGGAGGCAGGGGAGGGACTAGCACATTAGCCCGGGATGCAGAGGGCTGCCTGCCTGCACGGGGCCGCCTGACGGAGCACCGGGGACCAAGGTCAAGGCCGAGGCGCTGAAGCACAGAGAGACGCCGTGTTGTTGTGACTCCCGTCAGCTGCTCCCTGCGAGTCCCAGCAGCTGCCTCCCGTCTGCGCTCTCAGGCCAGGCCTGCCGGTCGGCCCCGCGGCAGCTGGCGGGCAGGCGGTCCAGGTGGCGATGGGGAGGCCCACACCGGCCTCCGGTGGACAGAGTGGCTGGAGGGTGTCCTCCTTCAGCTGCAGCTCTGGGGCCTCCTCTTCCTTACGTGCCCGAGCTCGCAGGGTCATCCTGAAAAGACGCCCGGGGAAGGCCCGGTCCAGGCCAGGAGCTGGCTGAGCCGCGGGAGAGCAGCGTCCAGTCCTGCCCACCCGACCCCCCTGGCCCTCTCCCACACCCATGCACGCTGGTGGCCTGTGTCTGTCCCAACACCTGGCCGCAGCGCCGCGGGCTCCAAACAGCTGATCTCCCTCCTGCGCCTGGAAGCCGCGGTCAGCCGGCTGCGTCCTTCCCGGAGGCTCCGGGGAGCCCAGCTCGCGCCTTGCCAGCTCCCCGAGGCACCTGCCTCCCTCCCTCCCCACCCGTCACTGGCGGCACCTCCTGCTCTCTGCTCTGGCTGTCACGGGCCTTTCTCACTGACCGCCTTCTTACAAGCATCCTCAGGGCATCGGGCCACCGGGCACCCAGGACCGCGCCATCTGCAGGGCCCGCACGGCACCTGCCAGGTCCTCTCGCCGTGAGCGGTCGGATATTCATGCCTCCGGATGGGGACGTGGGCACCCGAGGGTCATCATAAGCTCGGCCCACCGTGTGACCCTGGGCAACCCGCTGCTCCTTGCTGGCCTGTGTCCCCGACTGCGTGCCCGGGCAGGTGTCTCCGGGAGTCCTCCCCGTGCAGAGAGCCCTCGGCGTGTGCAAGCTCCACCCAGGGTGGCAAGGTACCCAAAAGCCCTCGGGCCACCTGGAGTGTCCGGAGGGGCAGGGCCCTGTCTCCACCGGGCAGGGTGCGGAGGTGGGGTCGCCCCCAGAGGGTGAAACTTCACACGGGGCTGTAGCTCTGCAGGGCCCTTTCCTTCCGGCGAAGTCTCACTCAGTGTCTGCAATGACTCATTAACCAGCGGACAGTAAGAGCTGAAGGCAGGCCTGGGATGCCAGGGTGACACCCCCCGCCAGGCGGGGAGCTGAGGCTCAGAGTGCGGGTCTGGGAACCAGGGACATGGCCGTGGTCTGCCAGCTGCCCCATGGGGGGGGCGCCGGGCTCACTGGGAGGGCGGAGGGTCAGGGGAGGAAATGCAAATGCAGGCAGCCGTGCCCAGGAGAGTGGCCTCACCTGAGAATGAACGCGTATGTGCACACGCATGCGCGCACACACGCTTGCATACACACATGCACACATGCATACAAACATACACACATATATACATAAGCATGCGCATACATACACATACACACATGCGTGCATACACATATACATGCATACACACACGCGCACAAACATGCACACACTTATACATATATACATGCCGGTATATACACATACATGCATAAGTATACATGCACACACACACACACACGTCCTGCCAGGCCAGGGGACGCTCAGCTCTCTCTGGGTGGCTGGGCGAGGCAGAGGCATCCTGGGGGCGCGGCAGGAACGGGCTCCGGGCTCCAGGGTCGCTGCCTCTGGATCACCAGGCCACGTTCATGCTGCCCCACCCCGGCCCCCAGAGAGCAGACGTCCGGCTTCGGGTCCGAGGGGCCTGGTTCCAGCACCGGCTCTGCCCACGCTGGCCACGTGGTCCTGCGCTCTTTCAAATGGCTTTCATTTCCAGGGCAGCTTCGGCTTGCAGGGACGTGGAGTGGGAGGTGCAGAGAGTTCCCACATCCCCTTCTCTCCCCACAGACCCACAGCCGCCCCCGGGGCCAGCACCCATCACTGAGCCCCCACCAACACCATGTCACCCCCGTCCGTGTGTGCACTGGCTGGCTCTGGGTGTGGCCCGTCCTGTGGGTGGGACACATGTGTGAGGACCCGTGCCCACCACCACAGTGTGGCAAAGAACAGTGTCCCTGCCTGAAGCCCTCCACGTCCCACCCCTCCTCCCTCCCTCCCACCCACCCAGCCCCGCCCCGCCGGTCTCTTCACCGGCTCCCCCGGCTAGCCTTTGCCGGGACGCGGTGCAGAGGGAAACACACACACACACACACACACACACACACACACACAGCACAGCCTCCTCACACGGCTTCCTCGCGGGTCATGGGCGGTGACCTTCCTCTGGGTCTTCTCGTGGTTTGATGACTAAACAGGAGCTGAACCGCTTTCCGCCGTCTGACACACAGCTCACCCCTTCGCCTCCTGACTGGCACCGCGGGGCCTCCAGGTTTTTCTTGTTTGTTTGTTTTAATATATTTTATTGGTTTCTTACAGAGAGGAGGAGAGAGGGACAGAGAGCTAGAAACATCGATGAGAGAGAGACATCAATCAGCCGCCTCCTGCACGCGCCCCCACTGGGGATGTGCCCGCAACCAAGCTACATGCCCTTGACCGGAATCGAACCTGGGACCCTTCAGTCCGCAGGCCGACGCTCTACCCACTGAGCCACATTAGTTTTGACTGGGCCTCCAGGTTCTGTCACTCATGAAGGAAAGTGCCAGGAAAACCCACGCACAGGGTTTTGTGTGGAAACCGGTCTCGGCTCCTTGGGGTCAATGCCAGGGAGAGTGATGGCGGGATCGTACGGAAAGGGGTCGTTTTGCTTTGTAAGAAACTGCCAGGCTGTCTGCACCTTTTACGTTCCCACCAGCCACGCAGGAGGGTTCCTGCCTCCCTCACCCCCTCCCTCATCCCCCCACCCCCCGTCCTCGCCAGCCTTCTCTGTGGCCAGTGTCCTGGGCGTCACATCCTCAGGAACACGGGGCACCTCGCCGTCCTCATGTGGCTCCCGATGCCGTCACAGGACCACACGCAGGCCACGTGGGTGTCCTCTTGGAGGTTTAGAACCGTGGTAGTGAGCTCGGCTGCCAGTTCTATACCGTGGCACAGACAGCACCAGTTTCGGTCTGGGTCCCAGCAGAAGACAGGACTTGCCCCAAGTGCCCAGACAAGAGGCCGGAGTAGCGAGAAGCTGCCATCCCCGGGGTGGGGGGGACAGACAGAGAGCATGGTGTTTCCAGTGGAAGCTGGTGGGAGCGGAGCCTCAGGGAGATTGGAGGCGGGGGGCAAAGTGCATGCCCGCTCTGCAGCCCGTGGGCAGGGGAGGGACACCCCACCCTCTGTGCTGCCCCTGACTGCCAGCGGCTGCCTTCCATCGGCCAGACCCAACCAGCCTGCACCAGGGTGGGCACAGAGCCCGGCGAGCATGGATCCGGGGGACAGAGGTGCTGCAGATGAAAGGTGACCAGCACCACTCACGACGGGTCACTCCCTCACTCCTTCCTTCGGCAAACATCTATTGGGCACCCGCTAGGTGCCAAACCCTGTCCTAACCCCCAGGGACACTTGGGTAAAGGGAAGACACACGCCACCCTCGCCAGCTTGGCTCGGTGGATGGCGTGTCAGCCTGCGGATTGAAGGATTCCTGGTTCGATTCCGGTCAAGGGCACATGCCCTGGTTGTGGGCCCGATCCCCAGTAATGGGGGAGTAGGAGGCATGCAAGAGGCAGCCAATCAATGACTCTCTCATTATTGATGTTTCTCTCTCTTCCCTCTCCCTTCCTCTCTGAAGTCAATAGTATGTATATATACATATGCTGAGTGGCCAGATTATTATGATCTTTGAATGCAAAATAATCTGGCCACTCAGTGTGTGTGTGTGTGTGTGTGTGTGTGTGTGTGTGTGTATTAGAGGCTCGGTATATGAATTCATGCATGGGTGGGGTCTGGCCAGCCTGGCCAGGGGGAGGGGACATGGGCGTTTGGCCAGCCTGCCTGCTGGTCGAACTCCTGGTTGAGAGGACAATTTGCATACGAGCCTTTTATTCTATAGGGTTATATAGGATATACACTGAGTGGCCAGATGATGATGCGTTCGGAGGTCACAATCGTCTGGCCACTCCGTGTATAGGACATGAGTCGCCTCTTTCAGGAATTTACATCCTCCTGGACAAAGTCTTCGGCCGTGAAGACACGAGCAGCTGTGGAATATACTAATGCCAGGTCCCGTGTAGAGAGGCAAAGAGACCCGGGCAAAGGAAGAGGGTGACCGGGGGAGGGGGCGCAGGTGGCCCAGAGAAGGACACGCAGGCGTGGGTGCCCAGCTGGTCCCGCTGCCCAGGGTCCTCCCACCTCTGGGACACCCGGGCCTGCGGCTCAGGGGGGCGTACCCAGCCCAGGGCTGACCCTGCTGGGCCCCTCGCCCACATCCTCTCCTGTCACCGGAAGGCGGCCACCTGCTGCCGGCTCTCACATAGTCTCCAGAGGTGGAGGGCTTACCTTTAAATACACGCAATGACATGTGTGTGAGAGTGTGTGTGTGTGTGTGTATGGGGGGACAGGGGGTGCTAGTGTTGAATGTGGGCAAAAATCCTTGCCCGCTCGCATTTCAAACCTTCCGTCACGGCCTGTGAGCACATGACGACCAGTCACCACGGCCGATGCCCCAGGCTTCCTGGTGCCACTGGCACCGGCGGCGGCTCGTCAGGAAATTCCTGGTCCGGGGGCCACCCCCACCCCATGCAGGCTCACAGGGAGGAGACCGGGCGCGCCTTTTATGGAGGGAGAAAGCCCGCTGGGACCCTCAGGGTGGGGCTGCGGGGCTGGGGCATCTCCTGGCCTGCAGGGCTTGTGAACCCCCCACCCCTGGGCCCCGCCCCCAGAGCCGGGGAGTCCGGGCAGGGGGAGCCTGAGCCTGGGGGTTTCTAACCAGCGCAGGGCGCCGGCCGCCATGGGCACTGAGCCACTGGGTGCTGAAGCCTGGCTCGGGCAGAGACTGATGTCCCTCCTGGCGCCCAGGACTGGCCAGGCTGGGGGCGGGGCTCTCCGAGGGCCTCAGCGGACACCCCGGGCTGGGCTGCTGGCCTGAGAGCCCAACTGGACACCGAGGTGGCCGGGGGTGCCCTGCCCGCCTCTGCACCCCCCACCGTAGCCTGCCAGGCATCGGCCAGGGGTGCAGGGAGGACACTGGCCCCGCCCCCAGCTCCGGCCCCGCAGGCCCTGGCCGGTGGGCGTGTCCCAGGCCGGTGGGCGTGTCCCAGGCCGGGGGCGTGGCTGGGGGCGTGGCCTCCGCGGTCCCTCCTCGGCCCCGGGCTGGGCTCTGCGCGGCGGCGGCGGCGGCGGCGGCGGCGGCGGCGGCGGTGGAGGCGGCGGCGCGGGGACCGAGGTGAGCGGATCGGCGGCGGGGACGGGTGCCCAGGCCCCGCGGGGTGGGCACAGGGTGGGCACAGGGTGGGCCGCGGGCGACACGCGCGGCGGCTGCGGGAGGCGGCGGCTCCGAGCGGCGCGCGCGTCTGTGTGTCTGTGCGCGCGGGTGTGTGTGCGCGCGCGCGCGTGTCGCGGCGGATGCGGGGACATGGGGTGGGGTTGGGGGTCCCCGGGAGGGGCGGGGGGGTGTACCCTCTCCCCCCTGCTCCCTCCCGGGACCTCCCGAGCCCGCCCCCTCCGCCTGCCGCCCCGCCCCGCCCCCCTTCCTCACCTGCGTCGGAGTTTCTCGGGGTGCCCCCGGGTGGGTCTCCGCCTGCGCATCCAGCCCCGCGCCCCGCGCGCTCCGTGTCCTGACCTTCCTGCCCGCACGGCGCGCCCCATCTCGGGGCCCCTGGAGAGGCAAAGGGCGGTGTGACAGCTCCCCGGGGGGGTGCGCCCTGGCCTGGCGCCTCCCTGCAACCCACCCTGCGCCCTGCGCGCTGGCCTGGGCCTCCTCCCCACCTTCCCGGGAGGGAGCTTGCCCTGCAGAGCGCGCTGGGCTGGGCGCAGGAGGCAGCGGGCACCTCCGAGGTGCAGAGGCCCGGAGCTGGGGCCTGTGGGTTCTGCCCTGAGAGCGGGGGACCCCCACATGCAGGAGGCAGATGGGTGGTGGGTCAGGGTGTGGGCCTCTGGAGGTCAGGCCTGCGCTGCCTCACCTTGGTTCCTGGGGGGGGTGAGGAGGGCAGGTAGGGAGAGCCTGTGGGCTGAGGGGGGGTGGTCGCTGGCCACCAGGCCCCGGGGTGTGGTGCGCCGTGCGCCAGGCCACTTCCTGCCGGCAGCTCCCTGTCCCCGTGTGGCCCGGCAGCAGGGGGGTGGGGGGGCTGCGTGTGGCCGTGGCCGTCCGAGCGGCTGGTGACGCTCTGGTGAGAGCGGGCCCTCCTCAAGGCCTCGGGAATCCAGAGGCCATTCCGTGGACTGCATGCAGGGCAGGGAGGGGAGGGGGGCTCCCTCAGACCCGCGTGGGGCCCCCACCCGCAGCCCTTTCTGCTGATAGGCGTGAGCCAAGGGCCCGGGGAGTGGGGTGGGGATCACAGGGCCTACAAGCCTCTTCCTGGCTCCGCTGGCCTCTGAGGGGGTGCCAGGAACCCGCACTGGACAGCGCACCCCCATTGTGGTGCACAGGCAGGTGTGAGCCCCTAGGACGATGGGACAAGGTCATTTCGCTCCTTCCGGCTGGCAGGCCGCGGGGAGGGGGGCAGGAAGGGCCGATCCCAGGGGCCACAGCCGGCTGGGTGCCGGGCAGACAGGTCCCCAACAGGCAGAGGATGCTGGGGCCTCCCCAAGAGGTTTTCTGGGGTCCCGGCCCTCTGTTTACAGTGTGTGCATGTTGGGGGCCGGGCGGGGGTTGCTCTGTGGTCAGACAGACCTAGGCCAGCACCCCAACCTCCCCCTGGCTGGCTGTGTGACCCCAGGCAGGTCACTTTGCCTCTCTGGGCCTCCATTTCTCATCCAAAACCTGGGGTGGGGGTGTCACACGACCCACCCACCCCTTCTGGGTAGTGGAGGCCTCGTGCCCGCCGCCTCACCAGCTGGCCACGCATGTGGGCACCCCGGCGGCGGTGGGGGCAGCGGCGGGAGTGGTTGGCACTGCTGTGCATCTGGCGCTTGAACCGCTGGGCTGGGGACCGTCCCCTCCGCGGAATTTCCCGGCAGCGGGAGAGGCGGCGTGTGTCTGCTAATGGGTTTTGCTGTTTCTAATGGATGATGGCTTAAAAGGCCGGCGGATGGTCGAGCCGGAGGGCCTGGTCAGAGGCGGGTGGCGCGGGGCGGGCCCTGGCGGGGCTGCTGGGCCAGCTGTCTCGCTGTAGGTGGGCGCAGAGAGACAGCACCCGCCTGTCCCAGGTGACCCCCGACCGTCCAGGGAGCAGAAATGCAGGAGGGGCCGGGCCGGGAGCCGGGGGAGAAGGCCGGCCCTCCCAGGTGCACCCCGGGTGGCGGGTGTTTGTGCACGTGATCGAGTCCTGCCGGGACATTGGAGCGGAGAGCAGGGACCCCACAGAGGAGGGACGTCGCTCCGTCACTCACTCATTCGCGGGCTCTGCGCCGGGCACGTGGTGAGGCCGAGAGCCACGCAGACAGGGGGGCACAGACACAGCCTGGACAGGGAGCTGCCGGGAAAAGGTGCCGCCCACCCGCCACCCCGGGAGCAGCCGGCAGGTGGGGACTCTGCCCTGAGGGCAAGAGCCGGAGGCCCCCAGGGGCTCAGGGCTGGGGAGGAGGAGGCATCTCCCGGGTCGGAGTCGGGAGCTCTGCCTTGTGAAGACTTGAGTGAGCCCTAGCCGGCTTGGCTCAGTGGATGGAGCGTCAGCCTGCGGACTGGAGGGTCCCAGGTTCGATTCTGGCCAAGGGCGCATGCCTGAGTTGGGGGCTCGATCCCCAGTCGGGGGCGTGCAGGAGGCAGCCAATCCATGATTCTCTCTCATCATTGATATTTCTACTATCTCTCTCTTTTTTTCCCTTCCTCTCTGAAGTCAATAAAGAAATATATTTAAAAAAAAAAAAAGACTTGGGTGAGCAGAACAAGCAGGTGGCTTCCTGACAACTGTACAACCCTCTTTTCTTCCCACCAGGTCCCTCTTTTATGAATCAACATCCAAGCCCGGGGAACCCCTGGTGGGCGGGGCTTTGAAGTCTGTGAGCGCGGTTCCAGGGACTCGGGGATCCCGGATCCCGGGCTGGAGCTTCCGTAGATTTACTCGGCTCTGGCCTCGGACCCGCAGCCCTGGGTGGCCCTGAGCAGGAGCCAGCAGGGCCAGGCGGGGACCCCAGTGCTGGGGACCCCAGAGTCAGGTCCTCTGTTTTCAATCTCGGCAGCACCGAGAGGCAGCTGAGCAATGGCCTCTCATTCGGATTAAGAGTTTGGGCGGCCAGGCCGGGTGGGAGGTGCGAGGGGAGGCCCCCCTGTGGGAGGTGGGGAGGGAGGCCCCCACTTCTGCATCGTCGGTGCTGTGTCCCTCCCAGACCCCCAGCCTGAGGCGAGGGAGGAGGGTGCTCAGCCCAGGACGGCAGACGGCAGGTACCCAGAAGCCCTTGGGTCCGGCCAGTCCTGTTAATAAGACAATTTTTTAACTTTGAAACCGATACAGCCCCGTCGTATCAAGTCTGGGAAGCGGACCCCCATTCTCCCCCTGTCACCTCGCCCCCCCAAACACCATCATTTCTGTGGGTCACTTCCAGTCTTCTCTCAATGGCTGTATCTCGACGTGGAGCTCTTTTTTACAAGGTGCCAGCACCCCGCAGGTCAAGTGCTGGGTCTGGTGTGTTTTTTCCACTTAATGTCTCACTAGGAGCATGCACCCTGCCCCCAAGAAGTCCCCCCACGCTGATCTGTTCAGTGGCTGCGAGTCCTGCCCTGGGGGTGTCTCATTCCACTGCACCCCCTGGACCAGTGGTTCTCAACCTTCCTAAGGCCGAGACCCTTGCATACAGTTCCTCATGGGGTGGTGACCCCCAACCATGCAATTTTGCTACTGTTATGCATCGTGATGTAAATATCTGCATTTTCTGATGGTCTTAGGCGACCCCTGTGAAAGGGTCGTTCGACCCCCAAAGGGGTCTCAACCCGCAGGTTGAGAACTGCTGCCCTGGACAGTGATGTGAAAACCCCAAGGTCACGGCCCAGCAGGACAGCTGGCCAGCCTGTGTGGCCTCCGGCAGGCCCCTCCCCTCTCTGAGTCTCAGGTCCCTGCTCTGCTAGGAATTCGGGGTGAGAACCCCCCATCACAGGGCTGCTAGAGGAGCAGGTGCGGGGCTGTGACGTCACACATCTAGCCTCGGAGGGGGCTCCCGACTGGGTCGCTGTTATCACTGCTGTTCCCGGTCTCTGGGCCGCGTCTCCCCCACTTACACTGTGGGTCCCCGCAAGCAGGAGCCCTCTCTGGGCGTGCCGAGTCCGACCCCAGACCCGCTCCATGCCAGTCGCCGACTTGATCCCTGCCGCTCTAGTCCCCCAAAGAGGAGGAGTCTCCAGTGGGGCAGGCACTGGGACACTCACACCATCTCGGCGTCTCCCCCCTGAGTGGGGGGGTCTCAGTGCCATATTAGAAACAGGCTCCGGGTGTGGTGGTCTAGTCCAAGGTCACACAGTGGGAAGGGGAGAGACAGGAGTACTTCCTGGAGGCGGTGGCAGCGGCACCGGGCCAGAGGAGGGAGGGCCCTGCCTGGGCCAAGGGGCAGAGACCTGGTGCTCTAGACAGGCGAAGGGGATGATGGGAACTGTCTGTGGGGCAGCACCCAGCACCCCACACAGCGGGGTGCCCGGGGCATTTGCTGAGCTGAGCGGACCCCAAGTCCCAGCAGCACAGAAAGGCGCTGGCTGCTGGGTCCTGACCCGCCCCCACCCTGCACCCCGCTGCTGCCCTCTGTCCGGGCAGGAAGGGGTGCCCTGGGAGGCACCTTCCTGGGGACCGCTCTGAGAGCAGCGATACAATATTGATCAGAAGCGCCAGCAGGCAGCGGGGCGTCCCTGCAGGGGGTGCAGCTGGGGGGCAGCCCCGGCCCCAGGCCTGCAGCCCCCCCGCTGAGCCCCGCCGAGTCCCGGGAGGGAGCCAGGCACCTGCCTGCCCTCCTCGCCCCTCTGCCCTTTGGCCACGCGCGCACGGGTGCCTGCTAATGCGTAAGCCATTCGGCCACGCACAGGCCAGGGCATCGGGACCGGCCAGCCGTCCGGGTGAGGGTTTCGGAGCTCGCCAGCGGGAGGACGCAGGCCTCGGCCCAGGTCGCGGGCAGAGGAGCCAGAGGGCCGGGACCCCCTGCACCCCCCCCCCGCCCAGACGCACCTCCTGGGTCCTCAGCATCCGGCAAGGTAGGTCCTCGTGCACCTCCCTGGCGGCGGGGACACCGTGGCTCAGAGCAGGGTGCGGTGCGCTGGGTCGCTGGTGGCCGCGCGGAGATCTGTCCCCCCTTACCCCCCTCACCCACCATCGGCGTGAGGCCCATCCTGGCCGCGCCCGCTGCCATTCTTGCCCGGAACCGGGGCCTGTGCGTGTCTCCGGACGCTGCGCCGTGACCTCGGGCTGGCGGCTCCATTTCCAGAGTGACAGCCGCGGAAAAAACAGTAGCAGATGGCGGCTTCCCAGCGCCGTGTGGAGTGGGCGGCGCGGGCTCCCGACGCTTCTGTGCGCTCATTCATAAAACGCGTCCCGGGGCCCGGGCCAGGCCGGGCCAGGCCGAGGGAGCCCCCAGAGCTGGGGGCGGAGGGCTGGGTGCAGGCCTGAGCCCCCTTGCTGCTCAGCTACCGGCTGGGTGGCCCCTGCAGGCCGCTCCGCCTCTCTGAGCCCCGTCTCTGGCTGTGGATTGGGGGTGACCTGCCTTCTCGAGGGAGGAGGAGGCTGTGTCCGCGCCGTCGGCCACCCCTCCCAGCCGTCTGAGGAGCGTCCGTTGGCTTTTAGAACGGGGTCTGGTGTCCAGAGGCCCAGCGGGCTTTGCGAAGGCTCTCCCAGGAGGTGACCTGGAGCCGGCGCCCCGGGCCTGGGGTCTGGCTGGTGGCTGAAGGCGGAAGTGTTTTCTCGGCTCAGTTCTGAAGGGAACTGGTCCCCGGAGCCACGCCGGCTGCCAGCGGCTGTGAGAAGGAGCCAGTGGGTTGGCCCCACACACACAGGCTATGGAGGGGAACCTTGGGGGGGGGGGGCAGGGGCCAGATCACCTCCATTCCCTGTCGCTCCCCTCCCCGCCTGCTCACGCTCTCAGGTCGTATTCCTGCTCACCCTGCACCTTTCCCCCGTTCCTCCGAGCCTCCCCCGCCGTAGCTCTGCCTGGAATCCTTTTCCTCCCTTTTCCACGCGGGGGCTTCTGTTGTTTCCTAAAGCCCCTGCTGGCAGATGCCCTCCTCCTCCAGGAAGCCTTCCTGGCTGCCCCAAGTCTGGCCCAGGCAGGGTAGCCAGAACCCCTCCGGTGCCCTCCACCTGGGTCTCTGCTCAGGTCTCGATCTGGCACCAGAACCTCGCGCTGGAGTGATCTCTCTCCAGCTCTCCTTCCCTGAAGCCAAGGTCAAGATCAGGGCTCAACCCAGGGCGTCGATAAATGAAGGAGGGAGTGAGTGAACGAGCGAGTGAGCCAGTGAAGGAGGGAGTCCAGAGCTGGGGCGGGGCTGGGGAGGGGGTCGTGTGGTAAAGACAGGGCTTCAACCACGTGACCGTCGGTGGGCAGGGCCCCGTTTTCCAGGCCCTCGCAGAGGGTGGGTGCTCCGCTGCTCAGCAGGGAAGGAAGCAGGGTGTCGGGGGCTAATGGGCTGTGGGGGAGGGGTGGTGCAGAGCCGGGGGTCAGGAGGGCTGCCCCCAGCATGAGGGCCGCCTCGCGGAGCAGAGTGACCGGGAGCGACCCCCTCTGCAGGCCTCACGCCGGCTCCGCAAACCCAGGACCTGTTTGTTGGAGGGAAGGGCCCGCGGCACAGGCTGGGCGTTCCTGGAGGGGCCGCCCTCTCGGTGTCCCGGCCCAGCGGCACGGGGAGGGCTGGCAGGAGGTGTGCCGGTGGTGGCATCGCCTGCTCTGGTGGCCGTTCCTCCTCCCCGTCCTGGTCTTTCCCAAGTGCTGCTCTCGGGTTCACGCGGTGGCTGTGTGTGTGTGTGTGTGTGTGTGTGTGTGTGTGTGTGTGTGATAGAGAGAGAGAGAGAGAGAGAGGGCCTGTGCTGAACCTGTGGGCGCCCGTCCCGGTGCACAGCCTGCCCGCCGGGCACCCAGGGCTGAGGGAGCCGTCCCAGGCAGGAGCCCAGAGGAGGCCCCTGGCTCAGCCGCAGGCTTGCAAACATGGCAGCTTTGCAGGGGACAGGTGCCCGGAGAAGCAGGTGTGTGGGGCAGGCGTGGGGGGCAAG
>PVJN01049047.1:0-15372 GCA_004026805.1 Lasiurus borealis
GGGTGGTGAGTGTATGATGGTGGGTAGAGAGGGGTGGATGGAGGGATGAGGTGGATGATGAGGGGAACGGACAGTGGACGGCGGTGAATGATGGATCAGAGCCGCTCTGGACGGACACAGTCCTCGTGCAGCGGACCCATCAGAGAACAGAGCAGACAGCCTCTGCCCCCGGCGGGCGCCCTGAGAGCGAATGAACGACCAACGAGGGAAGGACCCCGTGTCTGTCCCAGGAAGAGCCCATGGAAGTTGGGGGCCCAGCAGACCCCACACGCGGGCTGGGCGGGGTGCTGGGTGCTGAGGGAGGAGACCAGGAGCTCCGGGCGCAGAGCAGGGGCGCGTCTGGCTGTGGAGCCGCCCCGGGGAGGGTCGGGTGGGTGTGAGTGACAGAGGAGCGGCAGGGAACGGGAGGAGCTGGGCACCTGCGGGCGGGCGGGTGGTGCCGGGCGCAGGGCGATGCTGGTGGGGGTGAGGCCTGTGAGAGGGCGGGGCCTGGCTGGGGGAGGGGAGCACGCACAGGGCGGCTGTGGTCAGCGGGGGTCGGAGAGCTGCCCTCGGTCCCTCAGAAAGGCCGGCTGAGCGCAGTGAGCAGGACCCATCCTCTCTCTCGTCCGCCCCAGCAGAGGGCACACGGGGGACCCAGTCTGGATAGGGTCAAGGGGGTGTCTTCCCAGCAGGCGTGGCCCGAACCCACGAACGGCCCTCGTGTTGGCCTCCGTCCGGCCGTCCCTGTCCCGGAGCCTCGCTGCCCCCTCGGCCAGTCGCGCTGGACCACGCAGCAGAGGAGGGGGCGGCGTTGGGGGGAGGACGCAGAGGGGACCTCTGCAGCCACAGTGGCCAGACCCCTCCAGTGCGAGGCCCGAGCTTCCGGGTGAGGCCCTGAGGTCACAGAGGCCGGGTCCAGCCCCCTGCCCTCTCCCTCCACCCCCATCCTCCGGCCTGAGCATCTTCCTCAGCCCAGAGGGGTGTGTGGAGGGTCAGATTAGCTAAGGGGGCTGTTCCCCACGCACGCTGAGGGCATGATTAAAACCACAGTGACACCCCTCCCTGGGGACCTTCCTTCCCATCTAGGGGTGCGTGTGGAGGGGGAAGGTCAGCACAGAGAAGGGTCCCTGCTCTGTCCCCCACCCTACCACCCTCGCTCCAGGACCTGCCAGCTGACACCTGCTGGCTATGGGGTCCCATCACATCCCTGCTGGCTGCCCCTCCTCCTTCTCCCTCGTGGTTCTGGGGTGGGGGGAGCCCCCGAGAGGTGGGCCGTTGCTTGGCAACCCCACGGATGGAGGTTGGGTGTCTGGGAGGTGGGCTGGGTCTGGGGCGCTGTCCTGGGCTCCAGGGACCCGCCACGGGGCCGTCTCCTCAGCTTCCAGGCGCCTACCACCACGGGGTCTGGACGGCCGAGCGCGTTTTCCTGCAAACTGACACCGGCTGCGGCCCGATCGCTGTAATCGTTCCCAATGCGTCTGACGCGGCGCAATCAGCGCTGACCCCACATTTCACTCCTCACTGACCCGCCGTTTCCCCGCCGACCCCGCGCGCATGGCGAGACGCTCCGGGATAAGTAACGCCGCTCTGCAGACACGCGGCCCCGATCACCGTGCGTGGACCTCGCCGCGGCGCGTGCGGTCTGCTCCCTCCGGTAATTGCTGTTTTAGAAACCGCTTCCTCCGACGACGGCGGTGCAAATTGGCATCTCCCGCCTCGCCACCGCCGCCACCTGCCCGCCTGCCCGCCTGCCCGTGCAGCCGCTGCTGGGGGCACCTCCGCAGACCAGGGCGCAGGCCCAGAGGCGGAGCCCCGTCTCGGGAGGGAGAGAGACAGGTCCCCTCTCCCTCCATCCCCCCCTTCCCCGCCCTGGTCCTCGGGACCCTGAAGGTAGCTCCTGTGGAGGTGCCAGGAGGCCAGGAGGGAGGAGCGGGTGAGCTGATTCCCTCTGACCTTGAGGCTTAGAGGCCAGCAGCTGCATTTGGGGGCGGGGATGTCCTGGTGGAGGGGGATGGGGGATGGGGGATAGGGGAGAGGGTCGGCAAAGAGGTCCAGCTGAGGACCTGGCCTGGAAGGAGCCCATCAACATGGTCTCCAAGGGGCCCCTTCCTCGAAGTCCCAGCGTCCAGCCTGTGTCGGGGGCCCCCTACTGGCTGTGCTGAGCACCTGCAGCCTCTGCCCCCACTTGTCCCTTGTTGGACCGCTTTGTGGGAGCACAGAGAGGGGTGGCGTCTCCGGGGGCAGAGGTGAGCACCCGGAAGGACCCCCTGAGGGCGGCCCTGGGAGAGGGCCTGAGGCAGAAGACAGGAGCCAGCCCAGAGCCGCGGAGAGGCCACCGGGACAGGACGGGCCGCCCCGCCGCTCCAGCCCAGACCTCTAAGAGGCTCGTTGGAGCCGCTGCTCCCAACGGGAATCCTGGGACACCCCCTCAGCGTCATTCTTCTTCTTTTTTAAAAAAATATTCTTTTATTAATGTCAGAGAGGAAGGGAGAGGAGAGAGATTTGGAAACATCAGGGATGAGAGAGAATCAGCGACCGGCCGCCTCCTGCACGCCCACCACTGGGGATGGAGCCTGCATCCTGTGGAGGTGCCCTGACTGAGCATTGAGCTATGACTTCCTGGTTCATAGGTCGATGCTCAACCCCTGAGCTGTGCTGGCCGGGCCAGAGTCATTCATTCATCCATCCATCCATTCATTCATTCATTCATCCCTCTCGCTGACCACCATTCCCTCCCAGCTCTTGCATTTCTCCGGCCTCTGGACCACCGCTGACCTCACCACTGGGCCCCCAGCACCTGGCCTGCAGCTCCCGGACCCTGTGCCGGCAGGAGCAGCAGCTGCGATGGATCCTGTGTGTGGTCCTGGACCTGCCGGTCGGAACCATGTGGCTGGAAGACTAACGTTCCGGGAAGGCGGAGAGGGACCCAGGACAACACCCACACACCGGGCCAGGGGCTGCGTCTGGCTTGGACCTGGTCTGCTGGCCTCCCCGTGTGACACCCTGCTCTTTCCCGGAGAGCCCCCCCGACGGTGGCTGCCTGCTCATGCCGAGGACCGAGCTCCACGTGTCCCCTCCTCCAGGCAGCCCTCCCGGCTTCCCTCCGAGGCTGCTGTACCGGCCTCGGGCTCCAGGGGCTGCTCTCGCGCTGCTGTTGGGAGGACGTGGCTCCAGGCGCCACTGCACTGAGCCCCAGGCATAGGGACAGATGGGGTTGCCTCCCGGGCCCGCACCCCGATGCAGCTTTCGGTGCTCGCTGACGGCCAAAACCCTTGTCATCGGAGCGTGCGGCTGACAGGTGGACCCAGCGGGAGGGGGGCTGCCATGTCATGTATGACGGAGCCCTTTCCCTGCCCGGGACCATGGCTGCCGAGGAAGAGGAGGAGGCCAGGGGCTGCTGGCTGCCCCACCCTCCTCCCCCCACTCCAGTAGCCGTATCGGTGAAGTGGGGAGGCTGCTGCGGGCGGGAGAAGGCAGGGAAGGTGGGTCTTGCCTGCAGGCTGTGCGCAGAGCCTGCTAATCTCCCGGCGGCTGTTTTGAGCCATTTGGTGCTTAATTTCCTCAGAAGGCGAAGAGCTGAGGGGAAGGCAGAGTCAATGGGAATCCATTCCGCTCCGGGGCAGCTCCATGGACCTGTGTCTGACGACTGACCGCTCCCACCTGGGCGTCTGCAAAGCGCGTGCACCGGGTCGCCGTCACACGCTCAGGTGAGGGTGCAGGTGCGGCCACAGCTGCGGGCTGAGTGGGGGGAGTAGTGTGTGCAGTGGGAGAGGCCATCCCTCCCTCAATCCCCCCTCCTTCCCCTCCCCCCTGTGAGTGGCCCCGGAGGCCGGGCTCTCTGCACTGGCTCCACCTCTCGGGGTGTTCTCTCTGGGCCTCAGCTGCCGTGGGGTGCGGCTGGCAGCGTTTCCGGCCCGTCCTCTCCAGGACCGGAAACCCACACGCGGCTCCTGGGCTGGCTCTCCAATGCCACCTGCCAAGGTAACCAGCCCTCCCTCCAGGCAGGGGGGCACCTGCTGGGAACAGCAGGAGGGTCCCGGGGGCAGACCCACCAGGACGCGGTGACCTTCTCGGGCGGGGGGTTCGGAGCGGAACTGGGGGCCTCGATAATGGCATCTTGTGTTGACAACAGCTGAGACGGCCGGTGCCCTCGGTCACTGTCCTGGGGTGAGTCCTGTCCGCCCCCGACTCCTGTCACCTGGGACGTGGGGATGGGACCCCGTGGAGGAGCAGGGGCTTTGCTGTGGGGACCAGCTGGGAGGAGGCCACCCGCAGTGGCAGTGGGGCGGGCCGGGAGTAGAGTGATGTGTCTGTGAGCCAATGGGCGCTGGTGGCTCCCAGCGCCGAGGAGGCGGGGGCCGTCTGGCCTCGGGGTAAAGGAAAGAGTCTGGTTCAGTAGTTTAAGCACTTCCTCTCCTGACCCCTCCTGACGTGGTGCCGTGTGACCGGAGAGACCCAGACACCTCAGATGATGGCAGACCATGCGTGCTGGCTGCAGGTCATTCATGTTGACTGCAGATCATGTGTGCTGGCTGCAGGTCATTCATGTTGAGTGCAGACCATGTGTGCCAGCTGCAGGTCATTCATGTTAAGTGTAGACCATGTGTGCTGGCTGCAGGTCATTCATGTTAAGTGTAGACCATGTGTGCCAGCTGCAGGTCATTCATCTTGAGTGCAGACCATGTGTGCTGGCTGCAGGTCATTCATGTTAAGTATAGACCACGTGTGCCAGCTGCAGGTCATTCATGTTAAGTGTAGACCACATGTGCCAGCTGCAGGTCATTCATGTTAAGTGTAGACCATGTGTGCTGGCTGCAGGTCATTCATGTTAAGTGTAGACCATGTGTGCCAGCTGCAGGTCATTCATCTTGAGTGCAGACCATGTGTGCTGGCTGCAGGTCATTCATGTTAAGTATAGACCACGTGTGCCGGCTGCAGGTCATTCATGTTGAGTGTAGACCACACATGCCGGCTGCAGGTCATTCATGTTAAGTGTAGACCACGTGTGCCAGCTGCAGGTCATTCATGTTGAGTGTAGACCACGCATGCCGGCTGCAGGTCATTCGTGTTGAGTGCAGACCACGCGTGCTGGCTGCAGGTCATTCATGTTGAGTGCAGACCATGTGTGCTGGCTAGAGTCACTCATGTTGCTTGGAGATCATTCATATTGGTTATGACCATGCAGGTCGATTGGAGACCATGCCTGTTGGCTATGACTATGTATGCTGACTGGAGAACATACATGTTGCTTGGAGACCATACAGGTTGATGGCAGGCCATGCATGTTGGCTGTGACTATGTATGCTGACTGGAGAACACACATGTTGCTTGGAGACCATGCAGGTTGATTGCGGGCCATGCCTGTTGGCGGTGACTACGCTGACTGAAGATCATGCATGCCTTTTGGAGACCATGCATGTAGATTGGAGGCCATCCATGCTGGCTGCATACCACCCATGCTTCCCACTGGTGCTTTTGGTGATTCCCCAGTTCTCCCAGAATGCTTGGCTCCTGGCCCCCAGCCTCCTGCGGCGCTGAGAGCGCACCTCCCATCCTCCGATAAATTCCTCACCGGCCGACGCTGGAAAACGCTGACGCGAACCAGACTCTCGCAGGGAAGGGCGCGCCCACTCCGCTGCCGAGCTGAGGGCCCCCCCCTCTCCCCACAGGCCTCTGGGGAGCCAGCCTGGCTTCTCTGCTGCGCCAGTCGGTGCGCTCACCCTCCCGAGCTTCCCGGGACTCCGTCCTGTGAGATTCCCAGCGTCAGCTAATCCGCAGGGAGACAGCAGACGGGCCGCCCGCCCCGGGGCTGGTGTGGGGCGGGGAGGGGCAGTGATGGCTCATCGGAGGGAGAGTCTTCGGGGTGAGGCATCGTTCTGGGGTGGTGGTGGGGATGGCGCTGGGATGCTGCGTCCATGACCCACTCTTGCCTCGAGCGCTCAGTAGGCGAATGGCGGGCAGGTGGGCTGAATCTGGATGACGCTGCGTCTGAGCCAAGGACGGGCTCCCGTGGCCCAGCGCCCTGGCTCCCCACCCCCCTCCCGGTCCCCCCACCCCCGCACCAGAGAACGGCTGGAGAGGTTTCTTGTTTGAACCCTCACCTGAGGGTATGTTTGCTTTAAACATGTTGTTGGAGAGGAAGAGAGAGACAGAGAGAGAGAGGGAGGGAGAAAAACATTGGTGTGATGGACACCAGCTGCAGTCCGAGGGCTCCCCTCCTCCCGGGGTGGGGGGGGGGGTGTCCCAGGGAGCTGCCTTCACCCAGGAGTGAGACCGGCTCCCCGAGAGGTTGCCACCAGGACCAGAGTTCGGCCCGAGAATCACGGTCCAACCAGGAGGGATCCGAGGGCTCCTTCTCAGTGGGCAGCAATGTCCCCCCAAAACCAGAGAGAAGAGCTCTGCTCACGCCAGCCCTCCTCTCCCCTGCGCTGGGGCGGGGGGTGAGGTGGGGGGGAGCAGGGAGCTGCCAGCTCAGGGTCAGACACGTTCCTGCCCCCGTGGACGGGCTGTGGATGGATTTGCACCCTGACAGGCTGTCCATGGACCCTCAGGACGGAGGACACTCTGGCTCAACGTCCAGCCCGCTCAGGCCCCAAGCTGGAGCTGCGGCTCCCGTGACGGAGGCTCTGAATTTTGAAGTTATTTTATTTTATTTATTTTATTTTATTTTATTTTATTTTATTTTATTTTATTTTATTTTATTTTATGAATGGAGATGGGAACAGAACAAGCCACAGAGGCTGGGAGGTCTGGTAGGAGGGCCTCTCTCTCTCTCTCTCTCTCTCTCTCTCTCTCTCTCTCCCTCTCTGCAGGTCTTCCCTCCTCCTGGGGGCGCAGGGAACTTCTCCTGCACCCCCTTTCCCCTCTCGCTTCCCAGCCTGGCCTGCGGCGGGCGCTCAGGGCCCCTCTTCTTTCCTTCTCTCTCGGTCTGCTCTGCCGGCACCTGCTCTCCTAACGCCTCCCCCGGACGCAGTAAAACCGGAAATCTACGTCCGAGGTCCACCACAGTCCACCCGGACCTCCCCTCGGCCATCCCAGTCCAGAGCATGCGGCCTGGCGCCCCATGGGGCCAGAGCCAGACCCCCCAAGGCCCAGCCTCCGGCCTCTCCCCGTCCGCCCGGCCCCCTGGACCTCGGGGTTCTCGACTGACCCCCGCGGAGCCCGGACAGGTGCCGGGCAGGCCGCGTGGGCTTTGCCGATCCCCCGTGTGTAACGGGTGACCAGCCTGGCAGCAGAGATCACACCGCCAGCTCCACTTTGCGGGTGAGGAAACCGAGGCGCAGAGAGGGTGCGTGGCGGGCGGGGGCGCACAGCAGCAGGGGCAGAGCCGGGATGGGGGTGCGGGCGGTGACCGAGGTCTGCAGGCGGGACCACCTCCCCTGCAGGCTTGGACCCGGCTGGCTCCCTGGCCGGCCGGCCTGGCGGAGACACACAGGCAGGAGCGGCAGCGAGAATAAATGGCTCCCGCCCCTCGCGCCCGGGAGGCTGTCCGCCCAAGGCCTCAGTCAAGGCCGCGCCTGCGCTGTGCTCGCTGTAAACGGCCCGTCCCCGGCACCGGCCTCGGTCTACGCTCCGGCTGACACAGCCAGACCTGGGCGGAGCCCACCAGCTGCGGCCGCCTGTCAGAGGCAGGACCCAGCACAGCCGTGGACTCGGGCACCAGCCTGCACCGTGGGCACCAGCTGCATGTTTAGCTCACGCACCTGGCTGGGCAGAGCCGCGGCGCCTTCACAGTCCGAGCCCCATGGGGACCGGGAGGGGTGACCTCGAGGCCTCAGCCGCAGCTCAGACATTCCAGAAGCTTCGGGCGCCATCTCGCCTGTGCCCCTGGGTTCTGTTTTACCGGTTCCTGGAAACGGGACCGGGGTGATGGAGCCTGCGGATCTGTGACCTCGTGTGCCGCCGAGGGTGGGAGCAGAGGAAGGGCCTGGAGAGGGGAGGGATCCTGGATTAGCCAGGGCGGTCACTCAGAGAGGCCGGGGTCAGTGAGGGGGAGGTGACAGGAGGTTGATGGTGAGGGTGAATGGAGAGGGGCCAGGGCCTGGGACGTGGGCAATGCCCCCCCTCAGCTCCGGCCTGCCAGCCCGCCGTGGCCTCGGGGCTGCCAGGACTGGCAGGGGACGGCCGTGGCTAGAGCCCCAGGGTGGTCACCTGCTGCCGCGGCAACCAGAACGAGGAACTACACCGGACCCCGCCCGCCCGCCGAGCCGCCGCCCGGCCTGGGGAGAGGGGCGGTGGGAGCTTAGGGTACCAGGGGTGTGACCGTGGTCGGGGTCCCCACCCAGGCTGATGGAGGAGAGGCCCCGTGCTCTGTCCTGGGAGGATGGTCTCATGTTTAAACCCAGGGAAACTGAGGCCACATGGGGACGGAGCAAACCGGAGGGGGACTGAGCTCGATGGCGTGACGCCTCCTCCTCGAGGTGGCCCCTCAGAGTCGTTCCTACAGCCTCACCCCTGCAGCCTCACCCCTGTAGCGGGCCTGTTCCTGCAGCTGGCCTGTCCCTGTAGCCACATCCCCTGCAGCGGGCCTGTCCCTGCAGCCTCACCCCTGCAGCGGGCCTGTCCCTGCTGCCTCATCCCCTGCAGCCTCAATCCTGCATCGGGCCTGTCCCTGCAGCGGGCCTGTCCCTGCAGCCTCAACCCTGCAGCGGGCCTGTCCCTGCAGCCACACCCCTGCAGCGGGCCTGTCCCTGCAGCCACACCCCTGCAGCGGGCCTGTCCCTGCAGCCTCACCCCTGCAGCCTCACCCCTGCAGCGGGCCTGTCCCTGCAGCTGCCCGGTGGGGGCAGCGCTCCCCGGGGAGGGAGCAGGCGTGGGGAAAGCGCTCCAAGTCCCGGCTGCAGGGCCCGTGCTCCAGCTCCAGCTCCGGGCCCGGTTCCCGCCTGGTCATCACTCATCCTAACCCAGTTCTGCCCGCGCCGCGTGAGTCAGTCCGCCACGGGACTTCCCTGCCAGCGACGCTGCGCTCTGTGCTCCCGTTTGGCAGGGAGAGTGGGACCCGGAGCTGAGCGCTGCGGGGCGGCCCCGGGTGACCCTGCTACCACCACCCCTCTCGGCAGGCTCCGGCCCCCGCACCCCGTCTGAGGAAGGGCCCTGCTGTGCTTGGTGATGGCTACTGGGATGTGTTCGCGCCCGGCAGACAGGCGGGAGTGCCCGCTACGGGTGGGGCCGGGGACGGAGGTCAAGCAAATGTCCCCCCCTTCCCCGGGCTGATGGCCTGGTGGGCAGGGCCGGACAAGTCGGGTGCCCACGGTCAAAGGGGTGCACACCCCTCAGCTGCTGGGGCCCAGGAGGGGGCAGGCTTGGGACCCTAGGTCCTGGGTGCAGGTCTCCCTGCTGCCCTGGTGAGCTGCTGACTCGGGGTGTGGCTGGACCCCCCTTTGCCCTGGGGGTGGGGTTCTCACTCCCCTTTCTCCAGGTTCCAGGATGGGGCAGGGGTCGCCGCCGGGCTGGGAGCCCCTTGGAAATTCCCGTGGCCGGGTGGCTGCCTTCGGCCCCGTGAGCTCGGCTTGAACCCACCTCCCTAGCTCCTCCTGGCGTGGACAGGCCAGCTGCAGGGACAGGCCAGCTGCATGGACAGGCTAGCTGCAGGGACAGGCCAGATGCAGGGGGAGACTCTGAGGGACCACCTCAAGGAGGGGGCGCCAGGAGCCGGCAGCGGTCCTCCCCCACCTGTCCGTTCCCCTGTGGGGCCTGGAGCCGGAGCTGTCCTTCGGGGGTTCGCTGAGAGTAAGTCTTGAGTAGCTCACAGCACAGGGCACATCCGGATCCTCCTCGGGTGATCAACCCGCTGCCCCTCGCCCCCCGAGGGAGGGAGGGCTCACCCCCTCCTCTGGGCGGACCCCCTGGATCTGGTTCAGGTGCAGATTCTGAGTTTGGGGGGCCAGGGCCAGGGATGGGGCGGGAGGCGGTGCCTGCACTCGCCCAGCGACCCCAGGCCGAGGAGCCAAGGCTCAGAACCATGGCAACTGCGTCCCCTGTGGCCCTGCGCACAGTAGGTGCCCAGCTCATGTTCACAAGATGCCCGGGCAGGTGGCCGTGTGACCGGGAGGCTGGCAGCTGCGTGTCCTCCTCCCGGGTCCTGCCTCTGTGTGTGAGGACAGAAGGGGCCCTGCCCTTTGGGGTGAGGGTCCTCCTGCTCCTTGGCTGAGACCTTTCTGAGGCTCAGCCAGGACTGGCCTCCCCGTGCCTTGTCCCCGACTTCTCTCTCTCTTTTTAGATTTTTTAAATTGATTTTCTTAAAAAAAAAAAAAAATATATATATATATATTTTATTGATATTTTACAGAGAGAAAGAGAGAGGGATAGAGAGTTAGAAACATCGACGAGAGAGACATTGATCAGCCGCCTCCTGTACGCCCCCTACTGGGGATGTGCCCGCCACCAAGGTACATGCCCTTGACCGGAATCGAACCTGGGACCCTCCAGTCCACAGGCCAACGCTCTATCCACTGAGCCACACCGGTTTCGGCAGATTTTTTAAATTGATTTTCTGAGAGAGGAAGGGAGAGGGAGAGAGCGCAACATTGATGTGAGAGCAAAACACCGAGCAGCTCCCTCCAGCACGGCCCCCACTGGGGAGGGAGCCTGCAGCCCCAGCGTGTGCTCTGCCAGAGAATGGAACAGGCAACCGACCTTCCGGTGCCTGGGCTGATGCCCAACCACTGAGCCACACTAGCCAGGGCATTTCTGTGTCTCTTCATTCCCCGGAAGCGCACCCTCACCCTCACCCTCACCCACCCTGGAAGTGCACCCTCACCCTCACCCTCACCCTCACCCAACCTGGAGGTGCACCTGGCCCAGGTGTCAGTCCAGACTCGGCCCCGCCCCCCCTGAGTGGGTCTGGAAAACGGACTTTTGAGTTTTCCAAGCTGGTTTCCTTCTCCATAAAACGCTGCTGTTTCTCCCTCCGCGTCTCCATGGGAACAGGGGGCGGGGACAATGCGCTAGGTAAGCAAGGTGGGAAATGCCCTTTGGATGGCTTAGCAATTTACCCGAATGCCCTGCCCCACCCCCTCTGAGCCAGGGCGCCCCGAGTCCGGAGCCCCGTGGAGGCACCTCCTCCAGGAAGCCGGTCCTGATTTCCCCCCACCAGAACCCGGTGTTTTTCCTCCGTGCCCGCAGCACGTTTGCCTCGTCCCTGACGGAGGACTGGCCTCAGTGGGGCCTGTGTCTGTGGCCCCGCTCGGCCCCGGGTGTTTAGGGAAGGCGCCCCAAATGAAGTTGAGGGAGGAAGGGATCGCCCCGAGGAGGAACACAATCAGGAGAGAGAGAGACGGGAGGACACGCGTGAGCCACCAGGACCCGGGCCGCTGACACTTTGGGGCTCATCGAGAAGCGCCCACAAAGAAGCAGGTGCCGCTCAGATTCCACTCCAGGTTTCAGGGACAAGGATCAGGGGGTCCCCGTGTCTTTGTGGTGTGACCTGCTCACTCCCCACGCAGGGCCACAACGAACTGTCTAGAAACCGTGACTGGGTTTCGGCCTTCACGTCTGCTGTGCCATCTCGGGGAATATACACATTTGTCAGGCATCACACACACACACATAGGCACACACACATACAGACACGCATGTGCGCACATGTACACACATGCACACACAGACGCACACACATGCATACGTACACACACAGGCACACACATGTGTACATGCACACATGCACACACACAATGTGCCCTCAGAGGAAACCAATCCCTCCCACAACTATCCAGAAGGACAATTTTCCTGGCAACCTCCTATTCAGCCTCCAAGACCCAACGCAAATTGCCTTTTCCTGGGGTCGGGGGTGGGTGTGGGTGTGGAGGGGGGAGGGCATGTGCTAGGGGGTGGGGGTGGCCGGGGACTGGCCAATGGGGGGAAAAGGTGACTTATGTAATACTTTAGACAATAAAGAATTTAAATTTAAATGAAAAGGCTTTAACTATTACCACAGACAAAAAAAAAAATCACCCCTTCCCCCACCTCTGTATATGAGGCCCTCACATGTCCCAGCCCCACCCAGGCCAAGTCTAGTTCCCCCCACAATGCCCGCTGAGCCCCAGGGGGTCAGACCCCGAGTCATTCACCTCGACCCCCGGCCTCACCAGACTCAGCACGCAGTAGCTGCTCAGTTAACATCCCAGGAAATGAAGGTCGCGGTGCCTTTTACGTTGTCCTCTCTTCTCTCGCCGAGGCTTCTGCAGATGAGGTCTCAAACCCGTGTCCTGCCCCCGGGGCCACACCCACGTCTTGGCTCCTGGGGTGCGGGGCTCCGTCCGGAGTGAAGCGCCCCCATCCCCCCCCCCCGCCACCCCCACCCGCCCCCGGCCCTCGTGGGGGCCCGGGTGTGATTGGCATTGATTTTTGTCTCTATGATTTAGGCGGCGATTGATTTTCTCGGGCGGAGGCTTTGCGTTTAATGAAGTTGGGGCCGCTCCGCTCCTTCCCGGGGGATTATGTGAAGGACAATTACCTCCGGTGACAGCCGCGGGCCGGACGCACGCCGGGCCGGCCGCCAGGGGACGCGGCGGTGACAGGCCCGGGGCGGCTGCTCGCACTTTGCCGCCTCCACCGCCATCGCCGCGGGGGAAGACGCTGCTAGAAGGATGGCACTATGGTTGCTGTCTGTCTGTAAACTTGGGGGAAATGCAGGCGCTGACGGAGAGGAAAAGGAAGCGATATTTAACGCGGCGAGGGAATAGTCCCGATGTGTCCTCCTCTCACCGACGCCGAGCGCTCGGCCCAGGCCGGGATTCCGTCCGAGGATTGAGGGGTTTCCCTGAGACGAGGGGAGGGAACCCTTCCCCCGATCCCTCTCCCCCCTCTGAGGCTCACATAGCCTTGAGGGTGAGCCCCCAGCCCCTCCAGGAGAGGGAGAAGGGAGGGGGCGGAGTGTAGGTCTCTGACTCAGGTGAGGAGAGTGGGACTGAGGCTGTGGGGGTACAGGGAGGAGGGGTTTGGAGGGAGGGAGGGGGCAGAGGGCAGCCCCTACCCCCCATCATTCCGAACTGGAATGCAGACTGGACAGCCAGGCCCCCTCCCCGCCCCCGGAACCACCCAGACATTTGGAAGAGCTCGGGGCTTGGAGGACCACAGTGGACAGAGCGAGGAGAGGGCGCACACACCTCAGAGTCGCCCACAGAGGGCTCTGAGCCTGCGCAGGTGGGGTCACCTGAGCTGCGATCCCGTCCCCCAAGCTCCCGCTGTCTCCCACACTCCGGCCCCGGGAAGCGGGAGGCCTCGCTCAGGGCGGCTGTGGGACCCGGGGCCTTGCAGGAGCCGGTGCTCTCCTCCCCGCACCCCCTGCTGCTGCCAGCACGCCCGGCCCTGCCACTGCGAGGGGCGCGCCTCGAAGCTGATGCCCCGTGAACACTGGCTCCCGGGGGGACTGGGCCCCCAGGTGCTCGCTCTGACGCCTCAGCAGCACCAGGGGGGGGGGCATTCTCACTGCCAGGGACCCCCCAGAGGCTGAAGGTGCGCCTCTGGCTCCGGCCTCTGGGCTGAGACCCGCTGGGGGACTGGCCCAGGGGCAGGTGCAGGGGTTGTGTGGGGAGAGAGTGGGAGGGAGGGAGGGACCCGGGAAGGAGGTGGGGTGTGGGAGCCCCTGCATCCAGAATGGGGAGCTCCAAGGACTAGGAGTTGGGGGGGAGACCAGCTGGTGCCTGGTGGGGAGTGAGCTTGGAGGGAGGTGAGGCCGGAGAGTCTCATAGAGACAGAGAGCCACCCCGTGCCCACTGAGCGTGCCCAGGCTCAGTGCTCTGCCCACCTGCCCTTCAAAAGACGAGGAAACTGAGGTCCAGGGACGTCCAGAGACCTGCCAGGTCCCATGGGGACAGGACGGGGGCAGATCTCACAGAGAAACGTGCAGGCTTCTCCCTGCAGGACCGTGGGAAGTGAGGGGGGGTGGACTGCTCGCACCTCAGCTGCCACGCCGTCCTCCAGGGAGGACCGAGGACAGAGCACACACACTGTCCAGGGAGGACCAAGGACAGAGCACACCCACTGGTTGGGGCCCAGAGACTTCCTGTGGGTGGGGCAGCTGCCCCCACTCTGAGGGGAGTGTCTGGGGGTGAATGTAGCCACGGGGATGGCCCTCGGGGGAGACACGGAGACAGGGTGGCCGACCTTCCCAGGGCCGGGGACTGACTTGGGGGGCCGTGGCACCTTCCGGGCTAGAAAGAGGGGAGCAAACCAGGCCACGCTGATCACCCGTGAGCACCCTGCTGCTCTCCCAGTGGAGGAGCGGGGAGAGGGTCAGAGGGGTCCCCAGCCAGCTCCGCTCCTCCCCCGGCCTCTCTCCCCGGGGACTGGCTGCCAGCCCCTGGCCAGCAGGACGAGGGGCGGGGCTTCTGGACATGCATGTGGTGGGCCTGGCTGCATCCCCCACGCGCCCGCGTCATCACCGGGCCACGCGGGGGTCTTGCTCTGGACCACGGCGGCGTGGAGGCTGTATCTCCGTGGTGTCCCCTCCCCTGCCCACCCCCTTCACCATGTGTCCCATCCTTCTCCGCCCGGCGCTGGGCAGCCATGCTGAGGCCGAGACGCTGGCTCTGCGGGCTCCCGGGAAGGAGGCCCAGGCACCAGGCCGTGCCGAGCGGAGCCTAATGAGTGTTTGTTTTATGAGTTCCAGGGAGCGGCCGCTCGATAGGCGATGCCCGTGGAATGTTAAGAGGCGCCGGTCCACCCCGACCTCGGCCGGATCCTGCGGAGGATGCAGGCAAAGCGGTGCCGCGCCCGTGCGTCGTTATTTCATTAACTGGAAGCAGAAGTGGGGGGCAGGGCCTGGGCCCGCTCCTCCAGCTGGGGGGTGGGGCGGGGATGTGGGGGCGCAGAGGACTAGCCTGCAGGCGCGGAGCTTCCTGGGGCAGGTGTTCAGGTCGACGTGGGATCCTTCCCAGCGGTCCTCCCTCCGGTCCTCCCTCCACCGGGCGGTTTGCTCGTGGGGACGGGTGAGGCACAGGGAAACCTCACGGTGGGATCCGGGTCAGGGCCCGTGCCCAGGGGGAGGGCCCCGTCCCCGTGTGGGGGTGCAGGAGGTGGCCCCAGAGCCTCACCTTCAGCACGGCGCTCGCCCGTGTCCCATGCCACGGCCCAGGCCTGCCCGCGGGGGGAGGGGGTGTGGCTCCCCTGCCATCTGGAGCCTGCTGCTCGGTGAGTGGCATGCCGGCAGGTGGGACTGCGAGAGGCCCCGGAGGCCTGTTTGCACTGGAGACCGATCACCTGCTGCGTCCCCCGCGCTCCTGCCGAACCAATATTTACGCGGCCTGTTCGGTGCCCGGGCCCGGCTGCAGGTGCCGGGGTACAGAGTGGGCAGCCAGGGCGCCGTGCCCACGGAGAAAGCGGGCACTGGCAAATGCTGCATGGGAGGCGTTTGAACAGAATGAAAGGGACACGGTGATTTGGGGGGAG
>PVJN01049048.1:0-15372 GCA_004026805.1 Lasiurus borealis
ACCAAGAGCAAAAGACAAAGAGAGAATATTAAAAGCAGCAAGAGAAAAACAGTTCATTACCTACAAGGGAGCACCCATAGGACTGTCAGCTGATTTCTCAACAGAAACGATGCAGGCCAGTCGGGAGTGGCAAGAAATATTCAATGTGATGAATAGCAAGAATCTACAACCAAGGATAATCTATCCAGCAAAGCTATCATTCAGAACTGGAGGTCAAATAAAGAGCTTCACAGAGAAGAAAAAGCTACAGGAGTTCATCAACTCCAAACCAGTATTATATGAAATGCTGAAAGGTACTCTTTTAGAAGAGGAAGAAGAAAAAGGTAAATGCCAAAAAATTATGAACAATAAATACATATCTATCAACAAGTGAATCTAAAAATTAAGTGAATTAAACATTTGATCAACAGATTAAACTGGTGAATATAATAGAATCAGGAGCACAGAAAGGAAGTGGACTGATTATTCTCAGGGGAAAAGGGGTGAGGGGGTGTGTAGGGAGAGACCGGACAAAAATCATACACCTATGGATGAGATCAATGGGAGGGAGCTAAGGGCAGAGGGAGGGGTGGGAGTTGGTTGGAGGGGTGCTATGGAGGGGAAAAAAGAGAAAGAAATGTAATAATCTGAATAATAAAGATTTAATTTAAAAAAAATTTAAAAAATGACAATCCAATTAGCTTTCCCAGAAGGCCATCAACTTGAATTCAGCCTCACATATCAAGGAAGTTGGAAATGCCTGTGTGATAAGACTGAAGGGACAGGAGGAAGACCACAGTCTTCTCATTTGGTTGCCCACATCTGCTTTACAGATGGGACCTGTGAATTGAGCTTGGACCTTACAGTGCTACCTCTGCATCCATTTATTTCAAAAGCGCTCATCAAAAACTCTTTAAGTTGTCCAGTGCCCTGAAAGCCCTGTTTGAAATATCATCTATGTGCCTAGACTCAATGGGATGCAGCCATCCAAAATTATGTTAAAGGTGAGGGCAGGCCAACCACAGCTTCAACTTTATGAGTACTTTGTGCACAATGGACTATCAAACAGGCCCTGGCCACGAGTGGGGTGTTTTAAGCAGTAATGATTTTGGTTTCAAATAGGATTTTAGAACACATCCTTCTGCAGCACTTGTGTGTGCCTATATCTTGTGTGTTCCTGCCCTGTTCAGGTTCAGTGTGCCAATTGTATATTCCTGTGTCAAACTGGCACTGTTTATCACCAACAGTGCTGTGGTCATACTAAAATGTTTGTTGTTGGTTGGTCTCAGTTACCATGGCAACCATCCTGATGTGTGTTGCCTTTAGGAGTTCATCATTAGATACCTGAAAACCTTGACTGCATGTAGATAATAAAAGCGATCAAGGTAATGAGTCTGTGTTTCACAAGGTATTTTCTAGACATTCAGTAAGTATGTTAGAATGGTGAGCTTCTGTTACATTTTTATTCAGTTATTCTAAAAGATCCTGACAGAAATATATTGATCTTTACTACCTTCTTAGAAATTTTAGCTTATAAATAGAGAACCCAAGTTAAAGTATTCTATTTTATTATTTTCTGTCAAACTACATGCAAAAATATTTTTATGGAGTTCTTGACATTGGTTAGGGTAATCTCAAAGTAAAAAGAATCAGTCATAAAATTCTCTCAGGTCTCTAAACTTTTATTATCTTTCTATTGTAGCAATTCTGAACCTTTCTCATCTGACCAATTACTAAAATTATGTGGCATGCCAAAAAAAAATATTTTTTTGCTGATATGACAAAAAATAGGTACAATTTTTATTCATTTAAATGCAGCTATTGTTGCATTGGCTGTTGTCAACTTTATATTTGATAATCTAAAGGAAAAGAGGTAGTGCCCCTGACTAAATCATCAGGTAGTTCAGGTTTTAAAACTTCTTGCATCAGACCAGTTGAAAATTACTATTTCATTGTGTCTTTGCTCCCAACTACTGGGTACTCGAGTAATGGCATCAGCATTATTTTTTTCTCCCCAAGTTTAATCCTTTTTTTTTTTCTCCCAAAAGCTAGAATTGTAGACTTTGGAGTCCATTCATATTTGGACTTATTCCTTTGCTTTGCTTCACTATTTATTAATTGATTCATTCTTTTATTTTTCTGAGCCTCAGTTTATTTATCCATAAAGTTATAAAAGGATTGTTCCACAAATGGATCAGTGACAATGAATGTACATAACTTAACACAGTATCTGACACATTGGTTTTAAAATAATAACACATGTAATCAAGTGAAATCATTTGTTCTTTCAAAGATAATTAGCTTGATGTTTTCTCTCTATTGGTAAAATGGTTGATAAAGAATGAGAAGTCTCCTAATAAGGTCCATTAAAAAGGGAGTCTTATCTGCCCGCCAAACATCTGCAAAAACTTATAGCCTACCAAGTTTTGAGAATCCTAGAACTTTAGAATAACTCTTTTGGGCTAAAGTCTTTGTGTTTTCAGACATCTCTTCTTCAACTTTAATACACATGGGGAGTACACCACATTAATCCATTACTTGCTAACAACAACCTACTAAGAATTATTGGCATCAGAAGTTGAAGTGTCGAGGAGTTTACACTAGGATGGAGTTTGGGATGCCAGGTGCTTATTAGAGATCAGCACTTATGGAAGAAAAAGTGAGGAAACAGGATGGGGCAGAGGAAGAAACTGAACTGGGATTTAGGTCCTACGAAGACCTAGGTCAACCTGCAGGAGAAGTCTAGAGCAAGCATTACCTATCAGAGTTGTCATATTTGGAGCTGTGGCAGCATTTGTCCTCCAGCCTTCTCATTCTTTCAGTCTGGACTTCCCTGGGGAAGTTCCAGCCTCTGGTGAGATTGCTCTCTGCAGCTGAGGCTGATCTCAAAAGAGCTGACTGACCGCAGCCCTGCAGCGGAGCAGTGCTTTCTTTCGGGAGACCCGCAGGCACTTATCCGTGTCTATCACACTTAGGTGAACCAGCTGTATCTGAAGAGGGAAGCGGGCTTAGATTTAATGAGACAGCACTTGACTGTGGGATTTGAAGCACATTCTTTCTTTGGTGAGTTACATCGCATGTGGTGCTTTTTGCCCACTGAGGAAGCCTAGATCCCCGAATTCCCAGATGAAAATAGTGAGGATAACAGAAAAAAAGAAACCCTTAGACAAAAAAAAAAAAGTAGGAAAATCAGGGCTTGTATCAGGTTGACACACTCATTTATCTGCTCAGAAAAGGTCATGATATATATATATATGATTTTTTTCAGAGAGGGAGAAGAATAGAGAGGTAGAAACATTGAGGAGAGAGAAAAATCAATCAGCTGCCTCCTGCACACCTCCTACTGGGTACATGTACAAGGTACATGCCCTTGACTGGAATTGAACCTGGGACCCTCTAGTCCACAGACCGAGGCTCTATCCACTGAGCCAAACCAGTTAGGGCAGCAATGAATTATTTAATTATTTCATGTTTTTCCCAAGTGGCATGTTGTCTGACCAAACTTCCCCTTATGTTTATAATCATATTCATTCTTTCTTTTTTAAACATCACTTCTTTCACTCTTTCAAGGAAAAAATGTATGTGTTTCTTATAATTTTTTTTTTTTTTGCTGTGTTTTCTAGAATCAGGGAAGTCACCATCCAAGAATAATGGGCAGAACCAAAAGGCCTCATTGCTGCAGAGCTTTGTGGCCGATGTGGGGGCTCTGGTAGTGGTGAATAACAGAAATCTCCTGTTGAAGGTATGGGAATGTTTAAATGTCTGTATGTCAGTACTCCCGCCCCAGTGGTCTGGCATGCTTATAGGAACTCACACAGAGCTAGTGTTTTCAGCTTGTTTCCTCTCTTTTAAAAAAAGTCATTATTTGCTGAAACCAGTTTGGCTCAGTGGATAGAGCGTCGGTCTGTGGACTGAAGAGTCCCAGGTTCGATTCTGGTCAAAGGCATGTGTCCTGGTTGCGGGCACATCCCCAGTAGGGGGCGTGCAGGAGGCGGCTGATCGATGTCGCTCTCTATCCCTCTTCCTTCCTCTCTATAAAAAATCAATAAAATATATTTTTTAAAAAATTCATTATTTTTTCCACCTCAAATAACTTCTTTTTCTAAAATCTTTATGTAGTACTGATGCAAAGTGACTCAAAATATGGAATTAAGTATCAAGAAACTCAAGGAGATAAAAAAGCACACACAACTACAAGTTATTTCACCCTGATGGGCCATTACATAGGAATCAGCAAGCTTTAAAAATCAGAGTTTAGACAAAATTATTGGCACTACCCAGTAACTTATAAAAAAGCCGAATGTTTTATTTCACAAACTTCCTTCTCATGTTATGCCTCAATGATTTTCACTTACTAGGTAGCACCACTGAGCCATGGAAATATTCTCTCCAGGTGCACACAGCTCACCAGACATTTTGTTCACAAAATATTGATTTCATGATTAAATTTTCCATCAGCTAAGAACTCAAGCTCTGAGTTTTAAACTTTTCACTTTGGGTTGCATTTATTGTTGAAAAATCATTGAAAATTATCTATTGCTATTAATAAAATACAGAGATAACGTTTTACCTGGAGATTATACTTGTTCTCAAATCCCTATTGCTCACAAGAGGCTAGTAGGCTATCTAATTTATTATTACATTTAAATACTTAAACTTCATTATGTAATCACACCTGAAAAGTAAGGTTGGAAATTATCAGGAGCATTAATGTGTGCCTCCTTAAGAACGCACACTGATATATTTTGGACTACACTTCCCCTATCCCCCTTCCCCTCGGCCGCCCCCCGCAAATGTATGTTTATAAAAGGATGAATTTTCTAAATTTCGTTTATTGTGTCCAACACAATTTAAATGGCAATGTGAAAGATTTAGATCAGGCTACGTTCTTCATAGAGTCTGTCTACTAATTAAAAACTTTGAAATACTTGATTTTATTTTTAAGTTTCTACATTCTTAGGTTGAAAAATCTTTATAGACACAGGTGACTCTTAAAATTGCAATACATTAAATCTTTAACAAGTTGATTCTGAGTTATCTTAAGTACTGTAGTATTGCTTTTAAATTTAGAAAGATTTCAACTTAAAAATCTAAACTCCCATGCTTTAGGATTTTGTAATGTAAAATAGCAATATGAAATCAGTTATATTTTCTGTGATTCTAAATGCTATAAGAAAATTCTATAGAAAATTCTGACATGTCCTTATTCACAGAGTGCAAATACACATTTACTTCAACTATGCAAGCCATTCTACTGTGTTTACCACCAGTATCAATTTTAAACCTACATAATCTGAAGTGCTGGCTTCCTAAAGCAAATTCTTGGAGCTGCTATTTCCATTTTTCTTTGCAATTTATAACTGGAACTATTGGCTGGGATGACCCTTCATTGTAACACTGATGGTACATATAAACCCTATTAATAATTTCCAAAAGATGGAAGTGGTGATTTTGAAGGTGTTCCTTAAAATTAAAACCTAAATAACTGGTGCCTGATGGCTCTGGCTCCTTGTTGTGATATTATTTCTGTTGTCCTGAAGTTCTGTGATTGATTTTTCTCAGCCTGCAACTCATAAGGTCTTTGAACTTGATGGGATTACTCTTTCTTTGTTTCTTTCTTTCATTCTTTCTTTCTTTCTTAAGAGAAAATGATTTATTTACTGAATTATTTTATTTTTCATTTATTAAATTGATTGGGGTGACATTGGTCAACATAACTATACTGTATGAGTTGGTAGATGGGTTTTTTATTCCGGTCATAATGAAGGATAGTTGATGGAACATTACTCAACATAGCCCTTCAACAAGCAGATTGAGAATGATGATGTATTATCTGTGAGGAGCTAGTACTATTCAATCTGGAAACCAAGACTTACTAAGTTGCAATGATGGAAATAGCTAAGAAACATAAATCATTGGCTTGAACTTCTTTATTAGTATTTTCATATTTGTTCATACTATCAGACGAAAACCACAAAAGGCACATCTCTCTATTCCACTGGCATGAAGTCATAACATCTAATGGAAGTGAGAAGGTGTGTCACTTTCTCCAGATGCAGCTTAGAAAATTCTGACATGTCCATATTCACAGAGTGGAAATAAACATTTACTTCAACCTATGCAAGCCACTCTAGGGAATTTAGACTCTAAGGCTAATTTAGACTTTATGGCTTTGTACTGTAACAGAAGTTTTATTCCATTCATTATTGATACCATTAAGCTTATCCTCCATAATTGCCACCTGAATGTCTTTTCCTATTTTAGTTACATTTCTATGCCTATTGCTCCTAAGTGTCTTTACCTGATGAGTCTAGTTATAGACACTGAGTATGTATTACATTACACGTTGTGTTTCTCTGAATATAAATTATTAAAGAAAAACAGATAGAATGTTTCCTGCTGAATTTTGCCTATTACTAAACTCAACACAACATGCACTCTCGCATCATAAATGAATTACCCTTTGAATCAAAATATTTCAATTCCATTGCACTATACTGTATGGATTAATCTATACTTTAAGCAAAAGAACAAGTGGTCATCTATCATATGTCATATTACTCTAAAAAGGCCTATGTCTGTCTCACATTGCAGTTTAAGTTGTTTAGAAATTGTGATTCTCAGTCCCTCATTTTCTCTAGAAACCACGTTCATAAATACATGCAAACTATTTAGGTAGTGTCCTATGCACAAATTGTAGCCATTGACCAATAAATCCATCTAATAAGAGAGTAATATGCAAATTATTCATCACTCCATTACACCCACAAGTCACGCCCACCAGCCAATCAAGAGCAAGTATGCAAATTAACCCAACAAGATGTCTACAGCCATAGAGAGAGCAGGAAGCTTGGGTTTCTCTGGAAATGGAGGAAGCCATGCTTTCTGCACACCCTGGCAGGCCCAGGCCTCCACTCAAGGCTACAATGTTTAAATTATAGAAGATAAATAAATCCCAGATACCAGAGCCTCTGCTTGGGTCACCAGGGGGCATGGCCAGCTTGAAAACCACCATAGACCCCTAGCCCAGGCCACCCCACACCCCAAGAGAGCCCTCACCCTGATCTGGGACACACTTCAGGGCAAACCAGCTGGCCCCCACCGGTGCACCATGCCTCCATCCTATCTAATACAAGAGTAATATGAAGATTGATTGTCACTCCAACACACAAGATGACTGCCCCCATGTGATCAAAAGATCCTGCCCCAATGTGGACACAAGGTGGCCACCACAAGATGGCCAGCAGAGGAGGGCAGTTGGGAGAGACTAGGCCTGTAAGAAAGGGCAATTTGGGGTAATCAAACCTGCAGGGGAGGGTAGTTAGGGGTGGCCAGGTTGGCAGAAGAGGGAAGTTGGGGGTGACAGGGCCTGTAGCAAAGGGAAGTTGGGGGAGGATCCAAGCCTGCACAGGACAGTTAGGGATGACCAGGCCTGCAGGGGAGGGCAGTTAGGGGTGACCAGGCCTGTAGCAGAGGGAAGTTAGGGTCAAACACACTGGCAGGAGAATGGTTCAGAGGTGATCAGGCTGGCAGGCAGAAGTGGTTAGGGGCAATTAGGAAGGTAGGCAGCTGAGCAATTGGGAGCCAACAGTACTGGATTGTGAGAGGGATGTCTGACTACCCGTTCAGGCCCAGATTGGAGAGGGTACAGGCTGGGCTAAGGGACACACATCCCCATGCATGAGTTTCATGCCCTGGGCCTCTAGTATGTATATAAATTTGATTCGTTATATTGATAATTCCTCATTTCTAGAAAGTTGAACACAAGTACATAAATAGCTATACATAGTTTGTAAGGGAAAAGAAACAATCAAAAAAGAGTATCTTAAGAAATTACAAACACCAATCAGAAAGGATTTATGCACCCCTATGTTCATAGCAGCACAATTTATAATAGCTACAATTTGGAAACTGCCTAGGTGTCCATCAGCAGAAGAGTGGATCAGAAAACGGTGGTACATCTACACAATGGAATTCTATGCTGCCATTAAAAAGAAGGGATTCTTACCATTTGCAGCAACCTGGTTGGAATTGGAGAGCCTTATGCTTAGTGAAATAAGCCAGTCAATGAAGGAGAAGCATCACATGATCTCACTCACTTGTGGATAAGAAAGAACATTATAAACTGATGAACAAAAGGATAGATACAGAGACAATAAAGCTTCAAACAGACTGTGAAATTATAGCAGGAAGATTAAAGTTAGGTGAGGTAGATAAGAAATCAATCAAAGGACTTGTATGCATGCATATAAGCATAATCAATTAACATAGACACTGGGGGATTGGGGTATGCCTGGGAGGGATGGGAGGCAATGGGGAGATATGTATAAAAATTAATAAAAATTAAAAGAAAAAGAGTAGAATTTTTTTCTCCATCTACAAAATTTCAAAATGAAAAGCTAACCACTAAAGTTTGTCATAGTTTGGAATATTAAATAATGTATGTATGGTTTTAAAAAATTGGTGAAATTACTTCCTAAAACAAAATCTTTTTTTTTATTCTAACCCTAGCCAGGGGGCTCAGTTGGCTAGAGCATCCCTCTGTACACCAAAAGGTTGCAGGTTTGATTCCCAGTCACAGCACATAACTAAATGGCATCCCCTGTCTAGGTGCATTCGGGAGGCAGCCAACTGATGTTTATCTCTTTCCTTTCCTCTCTCTCTAAAAAGCAAAAAAAACCCACCTTATCTTTGGTTGGGGATATTTTTAAAATCCCTTTTATTCTATACAAAAGTAACTAGATAGAAAACAATGCATTGTTTTGCATTGAAACATGACCTTTCATCTACTTAAGTGATTTAGAAAATATGGTTTATAAAGCATCTAAGCCATCCATTATGATTAGAGTATTTTTTAAAAACCCACAAGCATCTTACTAAAGGATTTTCCTGGGCTCATTTAACAAATGAATTTACAAGAGTTTGTTGACATGTATCTACATAATAATACTTCTTTAAATCTATCAGCAAGTTTTAGCGGAGTATTAGAGCAAGCTTTGACTAAGAGGAATGTCCTGTGGCTGCCATCAGCTTTAGGTGAAGGACTTTGGATCTGAATATACCAGTACATTGACTCTACACAGATTTGTTTAAGTGCTTAGGGTCCATGGTGTTTTGAATCACCCAATAACTTTATTAGCCATAAGATATTTTGGTTTATGTTGAATATTTTGAAAATGCAAAGTCTCACTCCTGGTTATTTTGTAGAGATGCATGTGTGTTAAGTGGAGCTTAGGAAATAGTTGAAACATTTAGTCTTAAAAACAAAACAATACAAAATATTAATGGAACTAATTTGTTTCATAGTGTTTAGGTCCTGGTCTGTATTGTTATATAGTCTTGGGCAATAGATTAACTTTGGCTACTTAAATAGTAAGTTTCTGTCTGTAATTATACTGATATAGAGTGTCTTCTGTGTCTGATTTGAATATAAAAAATGCCAAGAAACACTGTCTTCTTCAACTTTTCATTGAACCAGTGTAAAACTTAGTCCCTTGTTCATGGTTCAAATTAATGTTATTTAATACATTAAAAAACAAAACTAATAACTTATAACCAATTTTTAAATAGTTGACCAAGGTTGATAGGTAATGTTTAAGTAGAGATAACTTTTTGGACTTGTGATCTAACAAAATTATGAAAAACTATCCAACTTGAAATGTAGTAGAGCAAAGTAGTATGAGCCCAAATTCTGAACCCATTTTCCCAGGTTCAAATCTTGGCTTGGCCACTTATTGATTCCAAGTGTAGTAGATAGTGCTTTTATTTCTCAGATTTATCAAGTGTGCAGTGGAGATATAGTATGTACCTTATAGGGTTGTTGTCAAGATACCTGAATTTATATGTAAAGCAGTGCCTGCACATGATCATTGTTTTGTGTTAACCACTATTATTAGATATAGTACACATTATTATGTTTTATGGCTCAATTTTAATAAAGTTCTTTATTCACTGTCACTTTTGGAATAAATTACTGTATGCAATTTCTGAAATTCTGATTTCTGACCTTTTTATTTGTACTTCTGTTATTTGGTTTATATATTGGCAAAGTGGGAATTTTACTTGTAGACTCTTACAGACATTCTATATAGTAAGGGCTAATGAAATATATAAGACACTTTCCAAATAAAGAAATACGTGTCTTCCAGTTAATCAGTAGAGGATTGCATTTAAAGATGTGAAACATCACTCATCAAAGTATCTTAAAATTGCCTTATGGACAAGTATGATTCTATTTAAGAGCCAAAGGAAATGAGATCTGAAATTACTTTTTTAAAAGGTCAAAAGCCAGAAAACTAATAACAAAATCGAGGTTTCTGAATTCCTACCAGAGCAGCCTAATCACTAAGCCTACCTGAGTGTTCCCAAGTCATCCTAATGACCTAGATGGGGAACAGTTAATTTTTCGCATGAGTGCATTGGACATAGGCACTCTTACTCCATCACTCCCTTTGCCTCCTCACTGTATTTCCCACACTGACTTCCAAAAAGCTAGTGCCTCTCTTTGATGGGAAAAGACCTTTAAAAGCTGAGATAAGCTGAACAACTTTTTCCAGTGTAGTACAATGAAATTTTCCAGGTTCTTGCACAGACACATATCTGGTTAGTAAAACTGCTAACAGATAGTTATTGACCATGTATTATGTGTTGGTTGCTCTGCCAGATGAAAAGAAACAATGAAAGATGAAATGTGCTTCATTACTGTCTTGTAGCAAACATCTCCAACAGTAGACCTGTTTTCATATGCCAAAGAGTTAATAGTCCTGGAAAGCCTCCGCTGATATTTCACCTTTTATATTATCCCACCAAATGTTGAACACAAAATTGGAATCTGCTGACTTGGCCCAATATACAGAAACAGAGTTGATTGCATATGTTCACCTTTGGCTGCCCTGAGTTTCCCTTCCCTTATTCACACAAGCATCCCCAAACTCTGTCCATCTCCTCTGTTGGGCATCCATGGTGGACCCTTCATTCTTTGTACTTCTATCTCAAACAGGGGACTGACATATCTTTTTTTTTCACTTACCTCAAACTTTTCCACAATGTTATCTGCACTTGCTGTTCTTAATGATATACCCTTACACCCCTTTACAAAATTTCAGCTCCCTTCTTTTGAAGCCACTATTGGTTCTACTTTTTTTGTCTCAAAAAGGCTTCACATTGAGTTTCCCCAAGTGTGTAATACCATTATCTATTTTTTCTATGATCTTGAGCAAAGGAAAACCGGAGTCAACCAATACAGAATCAGGTGTTTTCCAGTTTGAGATTTCTAGAAATCTAGAAATATTTAAGGCTGGGCTCATGGACCTCTAGCCGGCTTCTAAATGGATGAGAAATGTGACGCAGGTTATGAATTCCCATGAAATTGGAATATATATTTCATTTTTTTTCAGGAAACATAGCTTTACTCAGATTCTTATCAAGAATTGAGACTCAAAAGAAGGAATGAAACTTTTAAGAATTATAATGTGAAGAAACAGGTAAATGTTTATGGAAAGAGAAAGAGAAATTATTCTAATAAAGAGGAAAGACTTTAAAAGTGAAAAGTATATAATACTGATAATACAAACTCACAGGGCCGATCAGAGAGGTACTCACTAGAGGAGCTGGAACCAGTTGCACAACTGGAGATGTATTCAAGGATACCATTCCTATTCATCATGAGTATAGAGGGATGTGTTGAAAAAGGATGCTCATAGCTTTCACCTTTATGATCACTGACTACATAACTAGTCCTGTGCAAAGCATTCTGCATTGATATTTAGTACTCACTGCAGCTTTATGAGCCAGATGCTAGAATGCATTTCACTAACCCATTTTACCTATACAAAAACTGATACTTAGTGTGTATAAGTAACTTTATACTAATGAAACTAGTAAGTGATTGAGCCAAATGTAAACCTTTACCATTAAATACTGACTAATCCGTACTATGGGAGCAGATGACTTATTTTGAAATGAAAACAGAAATGAGATTCTGAATGAAAAGCAATAAATTGGCACATATGAAAAAACCCTATGGCTCTCTCCTTCAAATTTAGATGTAGTTTGCTAATAGGAGGCTGCGTGCTCAGTAATTTCTTGGTCTTCTACAACTACTAAAAGCTCCTTTTACAACTGATTTCAAATATAAAATACTATCATTTAATAATCTATCTTAATCCCTTTTCTATTTCAGATGACAAAAATGGTTCTTCAACAATGAATATATTTTATTTTAATTTATCTTATTATCTAAAGTTTTACATGTCTCCTTTTTTTCCAATCGAGCCCCCCCACACACACACACACCCAGCCATTCCCACCACAGGCAAGCCCCCACTACCCCAATGTCTATGTCCATTGTTTATGCTAACATGTATGCATAGAAGTCCTTTGGTTGCAATGAAGATTTTTGCTAGCTATTGTCTTCTTTAACATACAGTTGTTTCATAAGATACCTTTATTAACATGCCAATTATCATTTTGATAAAAGATGAAAAATGCTGTAATTTATTTTAAGTAAAAAGTGGATATTAACATTATTCACTTTGTGATTATGTACCTTGTCTTTTACTAAAGAATATAGAGTTCCTTTCTTTTCTCATATTTAGTGGAATGAATTGGAGACAAGTTACTGATCTTTCAAAAAGAATCTCACTAGGACATTGATTCAGAAAGCAAATTAAATAAGGAAGCAATTACTACTGGCTTTAGCTTTTATTAATGAGAATGGAATGTGCAGCTGACATAAAAATAGTTGGAGTTGAAATGAGGAATTTGTACTCCTGGTGAATCTACAGAATTCTTGTGCGTTTGGTGAACTGGAAGCCATCTTGACACTTATATAAGGAAGTCTTTAAGAAATAAACCATCTGGTTGAATGCCTAAATACGAAATACTTTTAAAATGATTCTGGTTAAAGTTTTGATCATATAGTGTTCCAGATCACTGTGACTTCATCTTTCTGTGACAAACAAAAAATAACCCCAAAAGTTTTGCTGTAGAAGGCAACTTCATTTTACATATTATTATTTCTAGAAAGTTACATGCTATTGACTAAAAGTATTCTCCTGCAGGAAATCATCTTGGTGTTTTTTTTTTCCAACCAGCCAACCAGCTTAATGCACTGCATATGTGAAGCCACTTTTAGCTTTGCCTAAATCACATGAACATACCCTTAAACAAAAATGAGTAGGTAATAATGAGATTTGTATGCTTAAAAAATGTGGTGTAAAATATTTCAGGGGAGGGAAAAGGTATAATTATCTTTTGATTTGAATAGGTTATGTACATATATAGTCAATTAAACTTGGTTCTTTTTAAGATTGTTGATATAATTGATGATATGATGATGATGCTATAAATAAATATATTTGTTGGTTCAAAAACTCAGTAGTTCCCCAGGTGAAAAATGAAATTGGCCCAGGTACAGGAAGGGCAATACTAAGATACATGATCACAGGACTCAAGCTTTTATCCACGAAGTCTCTTTCTGTCTTACTTTTACTACCACTTATCCCTTATCAATATTCATTTATGTATCAGTTCACATACACATTCATATATATACACACACAATTAATTAAAAATACTGTCAAAACAGAAAATGAATTCAAAATCCTTTTTGTGTGTCATTCAACACAAAATGTAATTTCCCAGAAATTACAGTCCAGATGAGTTACAATATAATGTCTTTGGGGCGTGTCAGCTTTTAGCAACATTTAGATGCTTAAAAATAGGAACTTGAACCAAGATTAAAAGTCATAAATTCTGCTCTTCTTCATAGTTAGCTCCAGCTTTCATGTGATTTGTCCACAGGTCCTCTGTACAGTATTTCCTAACACCTGAGAAACAAGTTCAGGTCAACAGGGCCAGGGATAGAAGGTGGGCTATTGAGTTTTTACAATTGAGTGGTGGGTGAGAGGGTATCCTGATCATTCCTCATCATGGTCTCTAACACTTGTCTGCATCCTTATATTTATAACACATAATGTTACACATGTGGTTTATAAAGGGAATGCTCAAGGCCTGTGATCCTTTATCTGCTGTATTCCGGGTGCTCTCTACATAAATAATTTAAAAAAAACACCTATATTCCATTCTCATTAAACAACTGTAATTAAGGATGCACATTATATACAAAGGGAGAAATAAAACACATGGACTAAAAAAAACAAATAACAAAAATTGATACAAAGACAAAACTCTCATTAGGCCCACAGCAATGAAAAATAAATGTAGGTACAGTTGTTTACCTGGAAAGGACTACTGATTATAAAAGTACCTAAAAGCCACACAGTGGCTCCAGACCTGATCTTTCTCTTTCCTTCATGTCTCTCTCTCTTCCTTTTAGAGTGGAGTTCTGCTGATAATCTCTCTAGGGTCAGGTGATTTGTTAAGAAATGACTCCAAGGGAAAACTGCTAAGAGGTGAATAAAATACGATGGAAAAATGAAGAAAGCTAACCAAGCAAGGGATTTTAGGCCAAGTATCAGACTCATCTTGCATAAAACAATGACCTGGTCTAGGGGACACAATCCACGCGTGCTTTCCCAAGGCTGCGAAAACCCTATTGCTTTGTTTGAGAGGCAACTGCATTCCATATTGGTAATACTTTTAGGACTCTTTCAGAATCTTCTGTGCAGGAAAATACAAGCATTCCATATGCTGATATTGGTAGAATGAGCATAGATTCATTACTTTTTCTGTCAAAATCCACCCCTCCTCCCACAAGGAGTAATAATGTTAGCAAGAAAGACATTGCTTTTCATTAAAAAATTAATACAAAATTCAAAAAGTAATAAGACGGGTTCTACTCTAGTTAATTATTTACTACAAAAAGGAAAATCTGGTGCCACTAACCTGGTTTTTATCCCACATTTGGACAAACTATTTTAACATATTATTAGTTTTGTATTGTATATCATCATTTATATGTGCCTTTTAATAGAAAATTATGTTGTTAGCTACCAATAATTACTGATACATGTGGATTCAAATATTAAAAGATGCAAATATATAAAATCAATATAAATCACAATTTGTAACCTGCCTTAAAAATTTTAGATTAAAAGCCAGTATTCTTTGTTGGCAGCAAGATTTTGTTATTTATTTTGTAAGATAAAGAGAGTAAGTATAACTTAAATGGAGAACATTGGAAAGCCTTTATTTCACCCAACTTCCTAACATAACATATACTTTTGTCTTAGTTGAGATTCAGAAAAGATGATATTATGGATCAGTTTCTGTCATTTGAGTCAAAATATATATCACAATAAGTCAACTTCCATTATTCAAGGAAAGTATTGGAAGATTGATTGGAATTAGTGTGTGATAAATTTAAAACATCCAGGATTAATGACTTGGAGGCTTCTATTTTATAAAATAGGTGATACCAAGGGTATAGAA
>PVJN01049049.1:0-15372 GCA_004026805.1 Lasiurus borealis
ATCAAAACTAAAAGGCAGAGTTATTTTTGCAGATCCCTTTGTGCAAAACAACTTTGCATTGAACCTCTGGGCCACCTGGAGACCCCAGAGCAACTCTGCATTCCGGTTTCAGGTACACTAATGCAATGAAGTAACTTTTATGAGCAGATATTAATGATGAGATCTATGAAAATGGAATTATAAGTCTTGCCCATTCACCTCCAAGAGCTACTGGATAACAAAATTAGAAAATTCCAAATTCTAAGTGTTCCATTTCAAATTGAAAGAGAGGCTGCGCTTGCAATAGTCTCAGCAGCCTTTCCTTGCTTCCTGACTCAGATTACCATAGAATTTCATGTTCATATGAATTTTAAATGCACCACATTCTCAGTTAAACAGGGGGAGATATAAGAAAGCCCTACAGTCACATTTAGAATTGAGTAGAAGGTGTCTTTGGGAAGCCAGCCTTTCCTCCCTTCAAGACAACCACTCCAAGAGCTCTGGATTGTCCTCCAGCAGATCATACCGTGTAAGGACCTTCACCCATCTTTACTCTTCCACCCTAATCCTATGCCTTCAGACGTGCCAACTCGTTACTCAATTCGGGAAGCCATTTTCTAAGTTAGGTAGCTCTTCGGTGTCAATTATTTCTATCCCTTTCAAAAGTACTTAATTTTGAAATGGTACCCTCAAAACTATAATACTTTAAGCAAAGGAAGAACTCTCTAATGGTAAAAATTCAGGCACCTGAGCCAGGAAGACTAGTTGTGCCTCTATGAGTTTAAGGAGCTGCGTACTGTGTCGCCATCTATGGTTGGTTCTGTGAACTGCAAATTCCCTGTTGAATTTCTGTAGTGGTCACTGGGAGTCCATAAAGGACATAGCAAAACTACTATTCTTTTCTGAACATTTATAAGTCAAAAGGTAAACATTTTACCTCCACCCTTCCTGGTAGTTCCAAAGTACATAGGCTTTTATTCATTCTGTACTGTTTTAAGAAACATGAGTTCTTACCTGCAATGAAGCATAACCTTTGGTGAGTGGGTGCTGGGGATGTGTAATTTCAGTGTGAAAGGAAGCAGTAGACTCAGGGATTCTTTCAAGGGTGTAGGTGTCCTCTTCAGGAAATCAACAAATGAGAAATATTTTTCACTCAGTCATTGAAATATAACAGCTATCAGAATGAACTTCTTTGCAAAGTTGATCTTATCTGTAGAACATTAGAATGACAGAAAGATCTTTGAAAAAAATTTTAACTGACAAATTTTACCTCTTTTTTGGAATCTCTGAGTCCTAGATTGTTCTTACCTAAATGAAGAACAGAAAAGAGAACTTCTATGGGAAAACACGAAAGAATGGAAACAAATGATGTAGTAATTTTTAAAAGTGTGTATATGTATATACATGTGTGCATATGTATGTGTGTATGTTCATATATGTGTATATTTATGTATATATAACAAATACATACATGATTGGATCAGCAAATTTTGAAATAGAACTATTTAATTCCATTTCAAAAGTGATGTTCATTTTGTGCCCAAAGGGTAGTAATTTATTTCCCAGGAATTTTAATAATTCTCCAAGTATGACTTCAGGTTTAAAAATATGTTCCATGTTAAAGTAGAGGTCTTACAAAAAAAAGTTAAATTTTACTGCCAGTTCATACATTCAACCAAAAATTCTATTAAGCTAATTACACATTATCCGAACAGGTGTATATACGTTCAGTCTCTTCATATCTGTACACATTTTCTAGCACTTTTGTTCAGATTTTTTTAAACCTTGATTAATTCACTTTAGCACGAAGCTAATCCTACATCATAGGGCTAAAGTATAAAACAAGTGACATTCTCAAATGGATGACAAAAATGAGCAGACTGGAGATCATTAAGTGCTCGTTAGCTGCATGTTGTCACATTAACTATGGGGTGTAGCACCAATTTTCTCTTCTTTGTCATGAGGCAACACTATCCCCTTTTTATGGAACAAAACTCTGGATGAGATGGTACCCATAATATGCCCTGATTCTGCTCTGTTCATTTAGGGTTCTCTGAGCTTTATTTCCATCGCTACAATTTTATAAGTTCACCAAGAGAAGGCTATTAATAACAACAATGAGTAACCGAAATGGTCAAGTATCAGAAAAAAAAATTCATTTTCATACCATTCAGTATACACAATTGTTAGAAACATGGGTGTGAGCAGAGTTGTTCTATTTCAAGTCATAATTTTAGAATCTTAAAGATGGTCATGTGGCTTAGACATTTAGGATTCTCTGTTTTAATTCTTAGTCACCCTTAGTCCCAATAGGACTAATAAGTGTGAATTTATGAATTCACTCCATAAAGAATGCCAAGGTATTTAACCATCATCTGCTTTCAGCAGTGACTGGGAAAATAGCATTTAGGCATAAGCACATGTTTTAGTCGGGGGTTGCTGGTAAGCATCTTTAAGTTTTCTTTGCACTGTTTCTGTATTTATTCCCTCTAGTTTATGATAGTCTTAAAAGGAAGAAAGAAAGAAAGAAAGAAAAAAAGAAAGAAAGAGGTAAAGAAAGAGAGAAAAACCTGCATTTAAGCACAGCTAACAGAGATCCTACTGCATAGCATTATGTTTTGCAAGGATTAGGTATAGATCAATGTTTCTAGCACGATTGTATATCTAACCCCTGATCACTTTTTCTACTAATTTTCCAGTTAATACTTAATCCTATGCAGGCAACTTTTCCCCTTGAATTTTAAGATGATTCCATCTGATATAAAAAAACACCACAATGCATTTTGTTTCTTATATTCCATTTTGCCAAAATTATTTCTTAAAGCAATATTGGAATCCTAATTTGAATTTGAGAGACTGATATAAAATAGGACTCAAAAATATGGAATTGGTACCAGTGAGCACGTCTTGAGCCCACAGTTGGGCATCTAAACTAACCAGCCATAACAAAGAGATTGGATTTTATTGCATGTAGACATGTACAACCAATCTGATCTCCTGTAACAGAAATACTGTAACAGGATACTCCCAGAAAACACATTCCATAAGAAGACAAAGAAGATGAATGAATGAATGAATGAATGAATGTTTTAAGGGATTTCCTTACACAGGCAAACCTTTCCCTGTTGCTTCCTCAGAAGAGGTGGCACTTCCCTTTAGCATTTCACTTTTGTTGCTGACCATGGAATTCCCAGCAGAGGGATCTCAGGAATGTGAAGTTATTAAAGCCCATTGAGGTCAAGGGTGGTGTTTCCAAGCATAAGTAGAAAGGGCCACTGGCGGCCACCCCATAGTGGCCTCCATGCTAGACCCTGGCCCCATTCCGCCTTTGAAAGCATCAGCAAGTCTCTGTAATTAATCTGTAAAGCACCAGAACTTTGTGATCTGACACAGTTAATCGTTCCCAGTTCCTCTATTTAAAGCTTTGTGAAGACAAAAGTAAGAAGACAATTATACAGATTGCAGAGACCAGAGAAAGAGGAGCAAGAGAAAGAGAAGCTCAGAGAGCCAACAACAATATAACATAAACAGCTCAGTAGATAATAGTGCATCGTCCCCGCTAACAGAACGGGTTTAACACCTGAATACATTCACACGCCTGATTAAACACTGACAACATACACCATAAAGGAAGATTATAAGTTGTAATATGTCTTTTGCAAAAAGCAGCATATTAACCACTGTTTGTATACTTCTCCAATTACATTCCTTTAATTATTTCATTTAGAAAACAGTTTACATTATAATAGCCAGCGTCACTTCTGTTTTTGAAACAATTGATTATATGTATATTGCCAAATTATGGGTCCCCAGGGTATTTTCATAAGCAAAAACAACTCTAAACGTGCTTTGAAAAACAATCTTTAATTGGGGCATCTGGTCACCTCATCCTACTATTCCAAGGCCTCCCAGTGGGTCAAAGCATTCCATCCTTTCCTCTCAAGTTTTCTCGAAGCAGATTTGATTTATGGACTCAAACCTGAAAAAAAGGGCATCTGCTGCAGCTCCCTCCCTGGCCTCTCTGGGTTCTCTCCCCAGACCCCAGCACTTCCAGGCTGTCAGATATCACTAAAGGACCATGAGCTGGTGACCCCATGGGTTTCTTCTGTGGCCAAAAGTGCCTCAGAATCTTTCATACCAGAACCCCAAATCCTGCACCTGCTCAGCATCCGGCCAGCACAGAATCTTCCATTGGACTTAAACATGTCAGAAGCCAAGACAGCAGCAAGGAGCAGAGGCCCAGAGACAAAACACCTATAAGGCCCTCCATGGACAGGCAAGGGCACAGCCAGGTCGAGACAGAAATGACCCCAGGGGGCGGACACAGTCCAGCAAGCTGACACCTGAGGCTGGCTATCCTCGTGGGATTATGCGGAAGCTAACTCTCAGAGGGTAAATCCACAGCTAGCAAGTGGCTAAGCTAGGAAGTAAGTCAGCTTGCTGGTATGTGACTCGAGCTGACCTCTTAACCACAGCGTGCATTGCCTCTACAAAAGCTTACCCAAGTGAGACACATGCCTCCAAATGTTTTTAAGAGAGCATGCATGAACTTCTACTTTGGCAAAATTGAGGCAGGTGTGTTTTCCCCTATACCTTTGGGTAAGCACAACAAAAAACCCCAGGCATAATATACAAAACACATGTGAGATGTCTCCAAAAGGTACAGAGAAGGCAAATGGAGAAAGGACCCCAGGATCCAAGGAATAGCATGGCAGGGAATCCCTGGGTTCTTGGTTTGCCTCATGAATTTGAACAGGGTGCTGGAGAAGCTAGCAACCTGGAAATACCCATACACCCAGATAAGAAAAGCCTGCTCTCACCAGCCAAAGAACTAGAGACCAACAGACGATGTGTACACAGTAACAGCTCTTCTCGGGCCGAACAGCACAGGAAACAATGAAGTCCTGTCCCAGCCGGCCAGCAGAAGTTGAGTGAGGAGCCTAGACTTGTGTTGTATATCACTAGGCTATAACAATTCCCTCCAACCCACCCTTTTTGGCAGTGGTAGAGTATAAGCAGGGGAGCCTAGACTCTCTCTCCAATTGACAGGCACCAAAGTGAATATGATGGCACCAAAGTGATATCAGAGTCTGCTGAAGGGCAGTTCTGAATAAGATCCAGAATCTCATGACATACACAGTGTTCAGGTTTCCACTGAAAATCATCCATCACACCAAGAACGAGGAAAATAGCAAATGGAACAAGAAAAGACAATTAGCAGATGACAACATTGAAATAACAAAGATGGTTAGGATTTTTAAGCAGTAATCATAAAAATGTTTCAACAAGCATTAACAAACATGCTTGAAACAAATGAAAAAAAAAAAAATACAGCCTCAACAAAGACAAAGAAAGTTTCAGCAAATAAATAGAAAATATAAAGACGAAGCAAATGGATATTTTAGAACTAAAATATTCTGTATCTGAAATATTTTTAAGACTCACAAAATGGACTCAATAGCAGAATAAATACAGAAAAGAATCAGTGAAAAAAAATAAAACAATAGAAATACCTTAATGTAATTGACCATATTAGCGTGCTAATGAAGAAAGTATCACATGATCAATACACACACATAATATAACAAATCTCCTCAAATTATTATACAGGTTTGACACAATTCCCATCAAAGTACCAGCTGGGTTTTTTTTTATATATAGCTCTAATAATCAGGATAGTGTAATATTGGTGAAGGCGTAACACATAGATCAATGAAATAGAAGAAAAAGAATAGAGAACCCAGAAATATCTCCACACAATTTCAGCCAACTGATTTTTGACAAAAAGGCAAAAGCAATTCAATGGAAGAAAAATAAACATTTCAGAAAATAGTGTAAGAGCAATTGTAAATATAAAAGCAAAAATAAATAAATAAATAAACTTTGAACTAAACCCCACATTTACCAAAATCAATCATAGATTTAACTGTAAGATTATAAATTTTTAGCAGAGAGGAAAAATTTTCAAGACCTAAGGCTTGGTGCAATTCAACATGACTTCAAGAACAAAATCCGTTAAAAAAATCAATATATTGAACATTATAAAACATAAAAACAATTGTTTTTCTACCAAAGATCTTGTAAAGAGGATGAAAAGACAAGATAAAAGATGGAATAAGTTTTTTTACAAGTCACATATCTAACAAAGTATTTATATTTAGAATATATAAAGAACTCTCAAAATGCAACAGTAAAAAATATCTAATTGGAAAATGGACAAAAGGCATTGTTGTCTGCAGAATAATGATACCCCCAAAGTGTCTATGTCATTAGGTCTATAATCCCAAGAACCTGTGAATATTTTGAGCTATATTGGCAAAGGGTAACCAATGTTGCAGATGGAATTAAGATTGCTAATCATCTGAATTTGAAATGGGAAAATTATTCTGGATTATTTATGCCTGTATTAGTCAGGTTTCTTCAGAGAAACAGAGTCGTGTGTGTGTGTGTGTGTGTGTGTGTGTGTAGATAGATAAATAGATAGATAATTTATTTGAAAGAATTGGCTCACTTGATTAAGCATTCTGGCAAGTCCAAAATCTATAGGGTAGGCTAGTAGGCTGGCAGGTTGGAGACCCAGTGAATAGCCAATGTTGCAATTCAAGTCTGAGGACCATCTGCTGGCAGAATTCCCTCTTGCTCAGGAGAAGTCAGGCCTTCAACTAATTAGATGAGGCCCTCTCACAATATGGAGAGTAAACTGTTTTACTCAAAGTCTGTCAATTTAAACATAAATTTCTCATCAAAAACACTCTCACAGAAATATCTAAAGTAATATCTGACCATACGTGTAGGTAGATATGACCCAGCCAAGTTGGTGCATAAAATTACTCATCATAGAGCCCAATGTAATCACAATGGTCTATATAAATGGCTGAGGGAGGCAGAAAGAAGAGAGGGAACCAGAGACAGCACAGACTTTGAAGATGGAGGAGGGGACCAGAGTCTAAGGAATGTGGTGGGTTCTGGAAGCTGGATGAGCAAGGAAACAGATGCCATAGAACCCTCTAAAGGCACTAAGCATGGTCACACTATGATTTTGGCCCAGTGAGATCTAATTTGGACTTGTGGCCTCCAGAACAGGTAAGATAATAAATGTATGCTGTTTTACATGGCTATTTAAGACACATCAGCCCAGGGTCAATCTGTCTGGCTTTGATTCCTATACCCTTCTACTTGCACCCCAGCTTTCTGTGGTTAGTCCTAAGTTGATATTGGAGGTAAAAATTAGAAAAGTTGTCAGTGATTGGACAGGTTTGAACCATTTGGGGCCAATTGTTGCAGGGTTGTAGTTTAACTACCTGGATGGTTACTGCAGATAGTTGTACTTCTTGGTCTAAATACTATAGATCAGCGGTTCTCAACCTGTGGGTCGCGACCCCTTTGGGGGTCGAATGGCCCTTTCACAGGGGTCACCTAAGACCATTGGAAAATGCAGAAATTTACATTACGATGCATAACAGTAGCAAAATTTCATGGTTGGGGGTCACCACCACATGAGGAACTGTATGCAAGTGCCGTGGCCTTAAGAAGGTTGAGAACCACTGCTATAGATAGAACTTTCACTTCCTGGATGGTTTCTGTATATGCTAGTTTTATTTCCTGGACTGGTTACTGTGGATATGAAAGAGTTCAGAACAGTTTCACCGAGATGTGCATTTTTAACATGGGGTTTATCAACACAATTTATAATAGCTAAGATTTAGAAACAGCCTAAGTGCCCATAAGTAGATGATTGCCCACAGCAGATTCCACTATGATACATCTGCACAATGGAATACTACTTGCTGTAAAAAGAGAAGGAACTCTTATCATTGCAACAGCATGGATAGACCTAGAGAGCATTATGCTAAGTGAAATAAGCCAGTCGGTGAAAGACAAATATAACATAATCTCATTCATTTGTGGAATATAATGAATAATGCCGGAGGTCTTGATCCAGCATCTAGAAGGGTTTAGGAATCTGGAGAAGGCTGTGTGTATGTGATGACATACAGACCAGTGGCCTGGACGAAACACAATTTTGAAAGGCATTATGAGTAGTCAGAGAAGACTTAGCTAAAGGAATTAAGTTTTTCCTTGTCTCAGGACCCCTTGCTTTTTAATAACATAAATTGTACTAAGGCAAGGTAGATAGACAGTGGTACCTCGAGATACAAGTGCCCTAACATATGAGATTTTTGAGATATGAGCCCTCGAGCGAGCGATTTTTTGCTTTGAAATATGAGCAACATTTGAGATACGAGTAATCACGTGGATCTGCCGGCTGCACACAACCCACCAGTTTACCGAGACTCGAGCGTCTCATAGTTTCCACGTCTCAGTCAGTGTGCTTGTTTACCTAGTTGTCAAAGCATCTTTTGTGCATTTACATACTTTATCACATTTCTTTTTATAACCATGGGTCCGAAGAAAGCGAGTGAAAAGGTCAGTGCTCAGAAGAGGATGATGTCTATTGAATTAAAGAGTGAAATCATAGAAAAATATGAGCAAGGTGTGCGAGTGGCTGACTTGGCGAGGCAATACGGGCATAAGATATGCACTGTGCTTAAACAGAAGGAGTTGATAAAGGGTATAACTCCAGCTAAGGGCTTTACAATAATTTCTAAGCTCCGTAGCTCTCTCCATGAAAAGATGGAGAATCTACTGATGGTGTGAGTGATGGAGAAGCAGCCTAAAGGAGATACATTAACACAGGGCATCATATGTGAGAAGGCATGAGCGATTTATGGTGATTTGCTGGAGCAGACCCCGCACACTTCCATGGACAAAGCATCGAAAGACTCATTTAAAGCCAGTAGAGGCTGGTTTATAACTTCAGGAAAAGGTCCGGCATTCACTCCATCATCAGGCATGGTGAGGCAGCAAGTTCAGATGTGAAGGCAGCTGAGGATTACCTCAAAACTTTTTCCGAACTGATAGAAGCCAAAGGATATATCCGCCAGCAAGTCTTCAACTATGAAGAGACAGGGCTTTTCTGGAAGAAGATGCCGAATAGGACTTATATAACGGCAGAGGAGAAGGTGATGCCAGGCCACAAACCCATGAAGGATAGGCTAACTCTCTCACTGTGCGTCAATGCAAGTGGCAACTACAAGATCAAGCCTCTGTTCGTATACCATTCAGAAAACCCCAAAGTCTTTAAGTCACAAAAGATTTTCAAAGATAAACTGCAAGTTATGTGGAGGGCAAACCCAAAGGCATGGGTCACCAGGCAGTTCTTTGTGGAGTGGGTAAACCTGGTTTTCAGCCCTTCTGTTAAGAAATATCTACAGGAAAACAACCTAACCATGCAAGCCCTCCTCGTCCTCGACAATGCTCCTGCTCACCCACCGAACCTCGAAAATGAACTCCTCAAAGAGTTCAAGTTTATAAAGGTTGTCTACCTACCTCCCAATACCACTCCTATCCTGCAGCCCATGGATCAGGAGGTGATTTCTAATTTTAAAAAGCTGTACATCAAGCATCTGTTCAGGCGCTGCTTTGAGGTGACAGAGAACACAAACCTCACCCTTCAAGAGTTCTGGAAGAACCACTTGAACATCGCGATTTGCCTCAGAACTATTGATCAGGCCTGGCTGGGTGTTACAAGGAGGACTTTGACCTCTGCATGGAAGAAGCTGTGGCCTAAGGCCGTAGCCAAAAGGACTTTCGAAGGATTCGAACCCGAGGTGCCAGTGGAGGAAGAGATAGTGTCTCTGGGAAAATCCATGGGCCTGGAGGTGGATGAGAGAGACGTGAATGAGCTCGTCAAGGAGCACTCTCTGGAACTCAACACGGAGGAGTTACAAGATTTGCAGTCTCAGCAACATGCGGAGGTTTTCCAAGAAATTGGCTTTGAGGAGGAGCCAGAGGTGGAGGAGATCTCTACAAGTGAGATAAAGGAGATTTTAGGAATATGGGAGAGGCTGTCACACTTCGTGGAAAAGAAACACCCTGAAAAAGTTGCTACTGGTCGTGCATCGGAGCTGTTCAATGAAACTTGCCTCACCCATTTCAGAAACATTCTGAAAGGGAGGAAAAGGCAAACCTCGTTGGACACGTGTGTTTTTTTGAAATCGGCCAAAAATGCAAAGACCAGTAGCAATTAAGTTCAGTGAAGATTAGTTAAGTTACATTCAGTTTAGGGATAAAGTGTAGCATTAAGAGTGTAACGAGTAGGTAAATACACTTTATAAAACCAGTTTATTCCTTTACATTCTCTTTTATTAAGTTTATATACAATATTTGTCATTTATAAATACATTTTTCTTATTCAAAAACACGTAACAAGAACAACTGGGGTGGCATTTTGGGGGCTGGAAAGGATTAACGGCATTTCAATTGATTTCAATGGGGAAATTTGCTTTGAGATACAAGCAACTTGATATATGAGCAAGGTTACAGAACGAATTAAACTCGTATCTCAAGGTACCACTGTACACTTCATAGGGTAGAATCCATTGTTAGATTGGAAAAATTACCTCCAGCTGTTCAGGTGTTTGGCCAGTAGGAGGCAATAACATGTAGATTAAGTTGCCCTTAGTTGTCTGGAGGCAAACCATCATTTTATGCATCCTTTTCAGGTTTGGGGAAATGCCCTCAGCCATTTCCAAAAGATTCAGCCCTGCTGACATGCTGGAATTGGCTCCTGGCAAATGACTATAAACTGATGAACAAAAACAGAGCCAGAGGGGGAAAAATAGTTTAGAATATAATAGAAGGAAACCTGTTATTTGCAGATTTTTAATATTTCCTAAAATTTTTGTGATATTATACTATTTTGGTAGTTTTGGTAATATTATTGTATTTAAAATCTTTTTTTCTTGTAATATTAATGTTTATTTCATATAAATGTTTATTTTGTATCTACAATCTGGTAATAGGTTTATTTTGTACATTGTAAACAAACAAACAAAATAAATAAAACATAGGGCTTTATTTTAAGCTGAAGAAAATCAAGACATTGCATGTTCAAGAAAACACTTTTATCCCTTCAAGAATTTAAAATGGGTCTTGCCCATAATTAGAGTTACTACTAGAAATAGCTTTTTATGACCTAGATAAATGGCAGGGTAAACAGTTAATTATTGAACATTTCTTCTTATCATCCTATGAATTACCCTCCTCCCCTCTGAAGCCTCAGGTAACTTACCTCACTCCTTAGTGCTGGAGGCTAATTCCAGCATGTCATAATAAAATGCAAGAAGTCCTCAAAAGGTTGATGGGCTTCTATATTCAGCTGGGCTGAATACATGTTATTGCCTGCTTGAATAGCCAAAAGCATTGCTCCAAACCTTAAGATTTGCATATATTATTGCCTGCTACTGGAATAGTTGAAGGCAGTTTGCCAATCTGACAATGCCTACTCTATACCAAACCTTAACCTTTCATAAGTATATCTGCTTTGCTTAAGGGCAATTTGTGTTAATAAAAATCTAGGGGTCCAGAGATTCAGAGAACTTGGTTACTGAAGCTAGGTCTCCTATGGCTCCACAAAATTCCTTCAAAATTTATATTTCATGTCTAATCTCTTTATTAATTTACACGCAGCCCTTCTCCATATTCCTGAACCTTTCTAGATGCTGGAAAATATCCCGGCACTTACCTTAGAACATCATATATACCTCACTTTACCTTTCTGTCCCTGAACCTCTATGTATGTGGGGTCTCTGATTCTCTCCTATATGTAGTATTCCTATATGTACATATGTAATTAAATTTAGTTATTTTTCTCTTATCAATCTCATGTATATTTAATTATTAGACCAGTTAAAAAACCCTAGAAGAGTAGAGGAAAATTATTCCTCCCCCAGAGATGGTAGTTTTACTTCCTGGACTGGTTATTGTAGATGATAGTTTCACTTCCTGGACTGGTTACCAAGAAATGTAAGTTCACTACCTGGATTGCTTACTGTGGATGGTAGTTTCATTTACTGAGTGGTCACTGAAGTGGGATCAGAGCTCTACTTTCATTCATGGTGCCATTGTTCATGTGTATTTTCACTGTCTAGAGCAGTGGTTCTCAATCTTCCTAAGGCCGCGACCCTTGCATACAGTTCCTCATGTGGTGGTGACCCCCAACCATGAAATTTTGCTACTGTTATGCATCGTGATGTAAATATCTGCATTTTCCGATGGTCTTAGGCGACCTCTGTGAAAGGGTCATTTGACCCCCAAAGGGGTCGCGACCCACAAGTTGAGAACCGCTTGGTCTAGAGCTAAAGCTGCTGGTCCAAGGATCATACTTGAATAGCAAACGTCCAGGCCACTGGTCTGTATGTCATCACACCATTAACTCAAGTGGGGCATGGAACCCATTGTGCTTAATATGCCAGATGGACACTGCAAACATTTGTATTGTGCTCCATGATCATTCCCTGAGGTAAATTGGATTCTACTACATCTATTAGGAAGAAACTTAAATAAATATCTGCAGTAGTTCCCCACATCAGCAATAAAAAAAAAATTAAAAAGCCAAAAGATCTCTGGAAGGTCAGTTGTCTTTAGGGTCCTTACCTGGTTTTAGAGAATGCTGTGGTTCTTGTGCACGCCCTGTGATCTGAGGGCTGTCCACCTGAGACCCCACACCTGCCCACAGAAAAGCCTTGACCTGGGTGGACCAGCTGCCCCACTGTGAGCCCCAGACATAAAAATTGGTGCTGGAGTTGGGTACCAGGTGAGCTAACCATAATGCTTTCTTTGGGACTTTTTCACTGTGCTTTTGAAGAAAACTCTAGAATCTCTAGGGAATGGAGAAGTATGATATCGTGAGACATGCAGTCATGTTCATTTCTTGTGATGAAAGTCTACCACCAGAAAGAGATGGGGGCTGATGCTGAGAAAAAGGGGGAAGAGAGTATGGCAAGACACCTCATGCCAACACTGTCAGGAGCATGCACCAAGCAACACGGGAAGCTGATGGACCTTGAGCGTTAGCAGGGATTATGCTAAGCACCGATGGTTTGTGTTAGGGTAGCAGTAGCTCGAAGCAATCTCCTGACCTGATAGCCTTCAAGTAAATGTTTACTGGACCTTACTGATCTTTACTGACCTTTGAGACTATCTGTCTACTACTTATTTGCCGTGTTTTACTGAGGGCAAGATGTGTATCTAAAACTGAATAAAAACGAACAAGGCCAGGACTTGATGTGTCTCTTTAAGAAAGAGGCTCCACCTGGCCTCACCCCTTAATAATTCATATTTTTGTCTAGCATTTTTATTTATGTGTCAGCCCCTCCTTCAGATCCTGAACCTCACCGTATAGGTCTCGGCAAGAGAGTAGCCTGAGGAGAGAATGGGAAGGCTTGGGGTATCAGCCACTGGTCTTCAAGGACACCCTGAAACTAATGCTTGCAACATTTGTCTTGTAACTGAGTTAGCTCTCCACCCTCCTTCTGATACATCTCTTTTCACTTCAGCAGAGTTTGTTTTGTTGAGCCACTTGCACTTAAGAGTCCTGGTTAAATATCCTACCCCTTCAGGCCTCAGGGTCTGCATAACTGAGGAAGGCACCAAATTAGGCAAATGAAACAAGTAGAGGAGATCTTCATTACCCTAGGGCCCCCCTTACACTCCCCACTTCTTCCCAGTCAAAGACCCTGGGCACAACCCTCCCCACACACAGGACAAGACCCGACTCATTTCTGCTGTGATGTCACAGGTTCCCAAACATTCCACAGTATCCTGGAGATTAAGGCGAGGGGAGCTGAGGGGCCTTCAGGAGGAAGTCCTCCTCCTTCAGCTGAGGAAACATGGCAGCGACTAGAGGAGTGACCCTCTTTGTCCTGCTGCTGTACTGCTGTCACAGAGCTGAGCAGCCGGTTAACACGTCTTCAGGTATAGTCGCAGTGGATCGCGTGGCAGGTAAAAACATGTTCCTTCTTCTTTGGGTTCTGAATCAAGCAGGTGGTGGCTTTCTACCACAGGTTCCTTCTTTTCCATCCCCCCAAATTTCTCACTTATTCTGGGGGGGGGGGGGGAGAGACAAAATAAATTGAAGCCTTTTTTGAAATCTGGAACTCCATGGGATTATGTATGCTAATTTTTTATTATGGAAATGTGTGTGTGTGCTTAAAAGATATTTTTATTGTTTTCAGAGAGGAAGGAAGAGAGAGAGAGAGAAAGGAACATCAATGATAAGAGAGAATTATTGATTGGCTGCCTCCTCTGCGCCCCACACTGGGGACCAAGCTTGTAACCCAGGCATGTGCCCTGACCAGGAATCGAACTGTGACCTCCTGGTTCATAGGTCAATGCTCAACACTGAGTTATGCCAGCTGGGCTATTATGGAAATTTTTTAACTTACCCAAAAGTAAAGAAACAGTATAAATAACCTCCATTACCCAGTTTCAATTATATACATTTTGCCATCTTATTTTTTTCTACACACACACACACACACACTTGTTGTTATTGGTAATATTTTAGCCTATCCAAGATGTCTTAAGATTTCATGAAAATGTTTTCTTGCTAAGTTAAGGGCCTTTTTCTTTTATATATCTACAATGTCTTTAAACACTGACAAGAGTAACAAAAGATTATATAAAGGACTGACTATGGGCTCATTCCTGACCCGTACTCAAATCTCTCCCATGGTCTCAGAATGTCTTTTTGCAGGTGGTTGGTTCCAATCACACCTAAGCAATACCCATATGCCTTTGGCTTTGACCCTTTTGTCCTGACCACTTAACATATTGAGAAATAGGACAGTGGAACAGTGGATGGGGGATGGCCTCCTGGGAACATGACTCAAGGTTAGAGAGGTCAGAAGGCAGCAGAAAGGGGGAACTTCCATGACCCCCCTTTCTGCCCAAGAAATTCCATGTTCAGACCACCTACTGCCTTATTTCCCTTCCATGTCCCACAGAGGTCACCAAAGATGGGACCTCAAGAAAAGAGGCTGAGAGGATCCCCTAGCCCCAGGTCTCAAGGTTGGGTGAGCAACACTGAAGAGTCATCCTGAACAGCTCTCCTGAAAGCAGGACTCATGGGTCTGGCCCTGGGCCTAACTATCTCATGAAAGAAGCTAACATTTCCAGCTTTCTTTTCATAAGGAGACTTCATTTTGAGGCACTTACCAAGAACAGTGTCCTTGGAGGTGCTGGGGTGATGAAGGGTCTAACAGGTGAGGGATGTGTGGTCACTCCAGGCTGTTATCATCCCTCCAGCCAGTTCAGTCCTATTTATGCCTTTCTGGCTCCCAGTTCCACATCCAGGGATTAAATGGATGCTCCTGCTGCAGCCCTAAGCCAGCCTCTTCCCTCCCCAGATCTGGCCTCCTTGTCAGATACTGAAAAGCTTAGGTTCCCTCTAAGGTCTGCCCCCGCTTGAAAGACCTATTAGGGGAGGTTTCTAAATCATGTTCTCAAAAGAACATTGGTTGTCCTTACTCTGCTGCTGGGATCTTTCTG
>PVJN01049050.1:0-15371 GCA_004026805.1 Lasiurus borealis
AATGAATCATGGCAATACATTTCCTTACATAAATTCAATAAGACCGGTTTCCAATAGTGGTTTTATTAACCAGAAACTTTGACTGGAGTATCATGTTTTAAAGAGCCCTGCCTGAACTCTGAAGACTTGAAGTCAATAAGAGTGCCATGGAGAGTCTTGTATTCTGCTCGGTAGCCCTGATAATAGCTGGTGCTGGAGCATCAGGCCCATATCCTACCATCACTGGCAGTTGGTCAGAGTAGAAAGGGAGCAATAAGGCCACCTCTGCGTCCCTGTGAGACCCCCACACACTCTGAGTCAAGACGGCACATTTTTTCTCTGACCCTGCCCTTAATAAAACATAACTCCCTTTCTCTAAGTATGGCTTGATTTTTTTCCAGTCTTCTGTAACAAATAGAGGCCCAGTGCACAAAATTCATGCACGGGGTGGGTTGTCCCTCAGCTCAGCTTGCACCCTCTTCAATCTGGGACCCTTCGAGGGATGTCCGATTGCCCATTAGGACATGAGATCAGGCCTAAACCGGCAGTTGGACATCCCTCTCACCATCCAGGACTGCTGTCTCCCAACTGCAAGCCTGGCTGCCTTCATGATCAGCTGCACGTTGGTCTTCAGACATTTTCTGTATATAACACTGGCTTCTTTCAGCTGCAGAGCTAAGTTGTATCAAGAGTAGATGTTTAGACATAGTCCCACCTCCCTGCTGTCAGGTGAATGAGAGTCCTGGCCGTCAGGTGGCAGAGAGCTGTCTGACCAACCACTGATTCTCTAGGGGTGGTACTTCCTCTTCCCTGCTGTCAGATGGCTGTCAGGCCACTGAGAGCTGTCTGACCAATGGCTGATGTTGGCTGATTCTGTGGGGGTGGGACTTCCTCCTCCCTGCTGTCAGAGTCTGGACCAACACAAACTGGGACACATCAAGTCCCCTTGCATCAAAAGACCCAGAGTCAACTCCCTGCCCACTTGCGTGTGCCCCCTGGATGCACCATCCACCCTTATGGAGGGGCTGACAGGCCCAGACACTTCCAGAAGCTAGAGAGCAGTGAGGCTGGATCCACCGCTGGAGTGGGCAGATCCCACCTCTCCCCTTGGTCCCTGTGATCCCTGGCCGGACCAACAGGCCCAAACAATCCAGCCTCCCTGCTCAGCCCCAGACACTCCAGAGGCAGCAGAGCAGCGAGGCATGATCTGCTCCTGGAGTGGGAAGATCCCACGTCCCTGCTTCGTCTCTGGGACCGCTGATGAGCTGACAGGCCCAAACACTCTGGGGGCGGGGCTAAGGGAACTGGGTGCCATCATCTTGTGGCTATGGGGGCCAACATTTTTTGTCATGGAGTGATGGTTAATTTACATATTATTCTGTTATTAGATAGGATTTTATTAGATAGGGTTTCACTTAGCATAATGTTCTCCAGTTCAAGGAATTCCTACCATTTTCAACAACATAATACTCTTACATTTGATGGCGTTTTTTTCCTGTTAGGAATGAAACCTCAGCTCTTCTATTTTGCCTAGTAATGCATAGCCCCAAAGCAGGTGATTGGTTTTTTTTCATTGGGTTTTTGTTGTTTTGTTTAGCTTTGTTTTGCCAACCTAGTCTTTCTGTTATACACTGACTATGATCTCTAAGGAGAAAAAAACTTATAAATCTTCTAATAACCTAAAATAATTTAGAAATTAGTTAAAAACATTTAGTCAGGGGTTAAAAGTGGTGATAATGAAATAAAAATAGTGTGTGAGAAACCAGCTCCTTATATTAGCTTGTATGCTGTTTCAGATATGACTTGATTCGTAAGAGCCTCATGTTCTCTTGGGCTATCTTTGCTTTCTAATATGTTTTATAACAACTTCATTAAGATATAATTCACATCCCTTACAATTCAGCCATTTAAAATGTATAATTCAGTGGTCTTATAACAAAGTCACAAGTTGTACAACCATGACTACAGTTAATTTGAGAATATTGTCATCACCCCAAAAAGAAACCCTCTACCTTTTAAGCATTCATATCTCATTTTCTCCCAATGCCTCCCAGCCACAAGCAACCATTAACCTACTTTCAATCTTTATATGTCTTCTGATCATTTACTATAAATAAATTTATATAATATCTGGTCTTTCATGAGTGGCTTCCTAAATAGGCTTTTGTCATATGTGATATGAGAACTTCTCATCTTAAGGACTGTGACTGCTGTGAAAGGAAGTGTTGATAAAATCAGTATATGTAAGGACGGAAGGTCAGATACCTAACAGGTTTCTCATTCAGTCTCATGCTGAATAGTTTCTTCCTCGTAACCAAATATTCATGACGTACTACTTATAATATTTTGGTTAGTCTCTAGAGTGGATATTGAAATCTTTGCCTGCCTAGTCAGGAAAGTCTGGCAAAAATGATGCCTAATAATTTGGCAAATAGTTGAGATAGTAGTTTTTAAATGTGTCTCAGTTTGCTAGCAGCTTATTTATATATTCAGGGCCAGATGAACTCCCCAAATTTCTTTACTTTCCTCCAGTGAATTTCTGCTATCATTTTCAAGTATGTACCATAGAACTGAAGTGATTCGGGGGCATTGTAACAATGCTAAATGGGTTAAGTTAAAATTTTATTTATAGTATGAGACAGTCCATGATTACCTAGGGTAGCGGGGGGGGGGGACATTTTTTCTGCCAAGGGCCATTTGGATAGTTATAACATCATTCACGGGCCTTACAAAATCATCAACTTAAAATTTAGCCTGCTATAATTGGTTAAACATTTAATTAACTCACCCCCAAAGGGCCAGACCAAATGATTTCATGGGTCTTATATGGCTCAGTCCATGGGCCAGACAGTCCCCACCCCTGACCTAGGTAAGTCCCAAAAGTTTAATGATGTAAGCTAATTCAGCCTGCAGATGACTGATTTCAGTGACATTCAGAAGTCTAAACTATTGAAAGCTCTCTAGAATATGGGAAGACTCACTTTTTAGTAACCAGGGAACCAGCCAAATGCTATGAGCTAATGGCTCAGCTGCAGAAAATGTAGAAGAGTGAATTGGAGATCTCTGTAACCCGCTAGGGATTGTTTCCCATGCAGTGTAGCTTCTTTTTCAGTGGCATGACAGCATCTTCTTGGCTGTATGTGGCCTGCTTCCATGACATATTGAGCAGTGTTGTTTGTTGTGAGCATCAATGCCTATGACATGAGAAAAGCACATTCTTTTGAATATGTTTCCTCTCTTTTAATGACCTGCTCTGATTGTATCACCTTCACCCTGTTTGGGGCAGTGTATTTTTTTTTTTAATTTTCATCTGCTTCTCTGTCCCCAGAAAAGTTTAAGAATTAATTTTATGACTATTTTTTAAATTGATTTTATTTATTTCAGAGAGGGAGAGATAGAAACATCAATGATAAGAGAGAATCATTGATGGGCTGCTTCCTGCATGCCTCACCCTGGGGACCAAGCCTGTAACCTGGCATATGCCCTGACCAGGAATCAAACTGTGACCTCCTGGCTCATAGGTTGAGGCTCAATCACTGAGCCACGCTATTTGGGCTTGACTTTTTTCCAGTGCGATGCTGTTTTACTAAATTCAATGGACACTTTAATTTTTATTGTATATGTAATGTTTTATTGCAATTGTATGGTTTTTTAGAGTCAAAATAAAATGAATAATCTCATTTTTGTTTATAAATTTGTCAAATAACCTTTGGTCCTTGAGTAACAGTGTCTAATAATTTCATCACAATTTGTTAGATAGCCAAACTGTCATTACAAAATGTCACTTTATACTTAACAGGAAATCATGATTAAACCATTAGGAGGCAAATCTAAAGTTTAATGAAAACCCAAAAGGAAGTTCTGGTTTGCAAAACTTGGCACTTATCTGTAAGTATTTTTTAAATAGCACTACCAGTACAGTGAAATCTTGGTTCTCTAACTTAATTTGTTCTGGAAGGCTGTTAAAGAAGCGATTCGTTTGAAAACCAAATCTTTTTATTTTCCATTAGAAGGAATGTAAATTGAATTAATTTGTTCCAGACCCCTAAAAGATTCCCTGCTTTAACATTTCTTAATTACAGTACTTGTGTAATGTACTATTTAATGAATAAACAGACATTTCTTTCTTAAATATATCCAACCACCTCCTACTAGTCTTAGACAATCACTTTCAGCACTCTTTCCAGGGGTGTCTTAGGAAGTCATATATGACAACTTCACTTTTTCACATATAGTGGCCTCTGAAATGCTGTCACTGGCTAACTGCTTTTTGTTTATCCAATTTAACAACAGTTCTTCTTCAATTGCCTGTGATCATTGTTTCTTTCACAACTTTAACATCAGCCATCTTGCCTCTTTATGTTTTAAAATTGTTGTAATCATCCATTTCAACAGCAACAAAAGCAAACACACACACACACACACACACACACACAGCACAATTATGTGACACATTATTAGCAAGGCAAGGTTTAGCTGGAAATTGACTTTGCTGGGCCATTTTCTCCTTTATGGCCTGAGAGATGCTTTCTGTCATGCTGATGTATAACAGGAAAGTGTTGTCAGGTAGAGAATAAAAGTTAAAACAGAGATTTATTTTTCTATAAATAACGGTTGAAAACGAAATTGTTTGAGATGAGAGATGTTTGAGAACTGAGGTCTGATTGTATTTAAATCTACCTAAGAATATATAAAATAACCTATTAATCAATTATTCTTTAAAGAGGAAAAAAGAAATACATGAATATGGCCAAAAAAAAAAAAAAAATCAGGTGATACTGAAAGGCATGAAATGAAAACTTGCCCTTTTCTTTCTACTCCTAATACTTCTCTCCAATGATAATCACCTTAACGTGTCTTGAATATTCTTTCAGGAAAAAAATTATTTGCCAGTAAATATATACCTTTTTTTAAGTTTATGTGAATGGGATCAGATGGTATTATACTCCTCTGTACCAGGCTTTTTTGCTGTCTTATAATATCTTTCAGTATCAGTATATACTGAAATAACTTATTCTTTTTAATAACTGTGGTATTCTGATGTATGAATATAAGTGTTTAAACATTTTCTATTGCTAAACCATATTGCAGTGAACATACTTGTACATATATTGTGATTATACCAATGGTGTTCATTACTAGCAGTAGAATTTCTGGGTCAAAGAGTATTTTTTATTTCAATTGTTATTGCCTAATTCAGTGGTCGGCAAACTGCGGCTTGTGAGCCACATGCAGCTCGCGAGCCACGGTTTGCTGCTCTGTTGAATAATGAGTTTGCCGACTGCTGGCCTAATTGTTCTCCAGAAATCTTTGCCCAGCTATACTTCAACATATAATGTATAATAATAAACGTGTAATATGCTAATTAGACTGGACATTCTTCCGGACATCCTTCCTTCTGGACAAAGCCACAGTGGGTGAGGGCCTTGGCAGAGGTGGCAGAGACCCACAGCCGTGGCAGTTGGTGGGGGCCAGGGCCAAGGCCCCTGCACAAATTTTGTGCACAGAGCCTCTAATGTATAACAATTAATTATGAGGCGCATGCCAATACTGGGTTTAGTAAACTTTTAAAAATTTAATAATCTGAAATGAACAAAAAAAACAGAAACAGATTTATAGACGCAGAGAACAGATTAATAGTTGCTAGAGGGGAGGGGAGTTGGAAGACTGGGTGAAAAAGGCGAAGAGATTGAGAAATACAGATTGGTAGTTATGCAGTAGTCATGTGGATGTGAAGTACAGCATAGGAAATAGAGTTAATAGTATTGTAATAACTATGTATGAAGATATGTAGGTACTAGACTTACCAGGGGGATCACTTTATAAAGTATATGATTGTCTAGCTACTATGCTGTACACCTGAAACATACAATTTAAACTATACTTGAAAAACGTTTTTTTTTAAAGAAAAGCAATGAGAACACTGGCAAATGTCAAAATCAACAATTTCAGAACTCTGGAATTAATCAAAGTGTTGCAAAAATTCCTAATAGGGTCCATTTAAAAAAATGAAATGGCTAAATCACAATAATAGGAATATTTGTGGTGTTTTAAATTGTTCTCTTCTCATTCTTCTCTCTTCTGCTCCATGATAGCCTTGAAAAATCAAGAATCACGACTATTCTATGAGAATTATCACTATTTAACATGCCTGGCAACTCTTTGAAAAGGACATTCTTGGAGTTTGTTCATAATTAAATAGTCTGAGAGCCCACTCTGTCTGAACAGCCTATTCATGATTTTGACGTGCAAGGTAGGAATTCCTGTACTGCATAACTACCAATCTGCCACCTCTGCCAAGGCCCTCACCTGAATAGAAGTGACAAAGGTCGGAGTCTTATATTGTTTTGATTTTGCCAGGAATGCTTCCAATTTTTCACTACTAGGAATATGTCTTATAGATTTTCAGTAGATACCTTTCTAACAAATGCTTTTAAGAGAGAGAAATTGATTTGTTGTTCCACTTTATGTATTCATTGGTTGATTATTGTATATGCCTTGAGACTAACCCCCTAACCGGGGAGTCAAACCTCCAACCTGTAAACATATTGGGATGATGCTCACCAACTGAGCTACCAAGATAGTACTAGTGTGCTGTTTTTATTATTATTAATATTATTATTATTATTATTATTTCCTCTCAGCTCCAAAAATCACTCTTCTAGCCTGCTCTGTGAAAATGATTATGGTTCCTTTAATTTTTCTTGTGGAACTTGATGCAAAAGATTATCTGTAGAGGGTGCTAGAGACATTCATTACAGGGACAAAATTTTGCTTCCTGGTTCTGGGAGATGCTGGCACAGTTGGCTCCTGCTGGGCACCAGAATCTCCAGCACCAGTCTCTGAATCTCACATAACTTATCCAGAGCCCAGTTGGTACAGGTTAGTATGTCTAGCAGCACTCTACGGCCAACATCTTCCCTGGAACTCCTCTTAGGCAATAATAAATCTGTGTCTTCTGGTGAGACACTTCCTCAAGTACATCGCTCTCAAACACGCAGTAGTATTTCTAGCAGCTACCAGAAAGGGAGTTGTTTCTAGAAAGGCACCACAACTTGACTGCCATTTTCTGAGTTGCTTCCAGGCTCCTCTAACAAGGTCAGGATTTTAACACTTGGCATGTGGATTCTTTGACATGGGTGCTCTGTCTTTGCAGGGAAAATGTCTCTTCCAGGTGTGGGACTATTGTAACGGAGCGAGTCCCCACAAGATAGACCACAAAGACTAATTGAATTCAAACAGGCCTAAATTTATTACAGATTCGAATCTGGGCTCAAACCTTAGCTGACGCAGCAGCCTGGCTCCTTTTCCCCATCGGAGTGCCTGAGTTAGGGCAATCAGCTCGGCCTTTTGGGCAGAGGTCCCATGTCCTAGGGCTTGCGCCCAGATGACAGAGTCTAGGGTGACTACGGCAGCTCCGGCATATCGGGTGCCCTTTTCTACAAAACTGCTTCCATCAGTAAAAAGGGTACAAGCACTGTGGGTACAGGTGGGGAGCATCATCACTGCACCCTCCAAGCAAGAGAGGTCCCTGAGTAGCTGGCTTCCCTGGCCCACAGCTGGGATGGCCCTGCCTGTCATGGGTTTTGAGATGCTTGGTGGTGAGCCACTCACGATGATGCCCCCTTTGCAATCCACACGGTTCACCAGCTGTTGGCAATCATCCCAGGTGGGTTGATGGCTACTTCCGGCACAGCAAACCCAGCTCACCAGAATTAGCCAACATCACTCACTCACTGGCCTGGCCCTGGGCAGCCTCTCCTGGGCCACAGAGCAGAGAACCAGCATCAGCTGGTGTTTTTCAAACCTACTGAGAACCCTCATCCTCAGAGTGACAATTTAATAGAAGCTATGACTTCATGCTCCAAAGTTCGCACATACAGTATCACATGTTGGCTCCTCTGGTAGAACTTACTTCTCTGGATGAAGCGAGCGAGAAAGGAGGGTTCTGGTTCTTCCAGTTGTATAAATCGGAGGTCATGTCAGGCGGGGCCTGACCGCCAGACTGCCCAGGGCTCGCCTGGTAAGAGCGCTGACAAAGGGGCAGTCCCTCTTTTTATACCCATTCTGCCTTCCCCTATTGGCTCATACTGCTGGCTTGGCAATCTTTAATTGGTTCTCAGGCAGCAAGGGACCAGCTAACCCAGGAGGTTCCTATCAAGGCTGCTTGACCTAGTTAGCCTAACGGACTCAGGAATTTGTGGTTCAGGTGTTGTAATCGTTTGCAGGCCTGGCTTTAGGGGAGGAAGTGTTGCAAGCCTAGCCGTAAGGGGATTCCTCAGTAGTTCCCAATTTAACCGCTACAACTATTCCAGAATGATTTACCTCAGCTCTGTGGAGACACTTCCTTGAGTGCTGATCTCACCAATGGGGAGGCATTTTCCTTGTGTCTCATGTACTGTTTTGCTGTGATCATTGTTTCTTTCACAACTCGTGTCAGCGATGTTGGGGAAGGGGCTGTCCTTTTCGCTGTGTTTCAGTTCCGTGAAGTTTTTCTTGTATAATTCCCTTAGCGCTGGTGAGGGGATTCTTCCTTGCATGCTTCTCTCAGCATCAAGGGTGGGCGTGTTTCTCTGTTTTCTATCTAAGTTCTGTGAGGGAAACTTTCCTTTGGATGTTCTACCTTGGCTATAGGTGAGGTGGACCATTGACTTGATTGGGGCTCTTTCTCAGGATTCAGTCTGAGATCTGAGGTGGCTGAGACTATTTTTTTTTTTTTGAAGGTTGATCTCTGCACAGGAGGAGGAGATTTCTCTGCCCTAGTTTAGAACATTTCCTTGAGCATTTCATTTCACTTGTGTAGGGATGGCTGCTCTTCCTTGGGTCCTCATAGCAGGAGACTTTTGTGGAGCTCTGTCTCTGCCTTAGGTGGTGGAATGTCCTTGGGTGCTCTGTTTCAGCTCATGGGTGGGATACTTTTCCTTGATTTCTATATCTCGGGCTTGAAAGAGTTCTTTCTAACCTTTAACTATGTCCTTAAGCATCTATGTGGGAATTTGAGTTAGTAAGATATGAGAGTTCTTATTGTTTCATATACTCACAAACACTCGCTATAATCAGTCTGTGATTTCGACCACTCTGGTGGGTGTGCAGTGATGTTTCATTATGTCTAAACTTTCATTTTGTACTAATTAATCAGGTTTACTTACCATTCGCTTATGTCCTTTATGAAGTGATTTTTCAGGTCTTTTACCCATATTTTATTGAGCTATTTCTATTTTTAAAATTGGCTTGTGCTTTCACATATATTCTGGATATCATCCATTTTTATATATATACTAGAGGCCTGGTGCAAGAAAAGTCATGCATTAGATGGGGGGGTCCCTCAGCCCAGCCTGCCCCCTCTCACAGTCTGGAAGCCCTCAGGGGTGGGAGGTAACATGGCAATCAGGGGAAGGCAACGCCCCATCACACCTCTGCTCCTGCCACTGCTGGCAGCTCAAGCCTTGGACGCCCCTGGTTACCTGAGTCTCTGCCAGCCCTAGGCACCTGGGAAGCTGCCATCTGAGGCTTGCCTATGCCTCAAGCCGGCCCTGAGTGGCTGGGGGGCTGAGGGGACTGGGGGACTCTGGAAACAGGCACACAGAGCAGCCAGGCCCACCTGCCACCTTGATGGGGCTGAGGAGACTGGGCTCCACCATCCTGTGGCTATGGGTGCCACCATCTTGGAAGGCGGGACAGTCAATTAGCATATTCCCTCCTTATTGGCTGTGGGCACTGCCATCTTTTGCCATGGTATGAGGGTCAATTAGCATATTCCCTCTTTATTAGATAGTATATATTTAAATGTATAATTTAAGTATCTTCTATAGTAGTGGTCTGCAAACTGCGGCTCATGAGCCATATGTGGCTCGCAAGCCACAGTTAGGCGCTCTTTTGACTAATAAGTTTGCCAACCACTGTTCTATAGATCTCTTTTGATTATTTTGCAAAATATGTTTTTATAGAGAGAAGAAAGGAGAGAGATAGAGAAATATAAACATGGATAAAGAGAAACATCATTGATTAGCTGCCTCCGCTGATTAGGGATGCAACCTGCAACCCAGGGCATGTGCCCTAACCAGGAATTGAACCAGCAACCTCTTGGTTTCTGGGTCAACACTCAACTGCTTTGATTTAATGCAGGAGTGTTTTTTGATAAGAAGTTTAATTTAAATAAGTCTAATTAATCAATTTATTCCTTATGGTTAGTGCTTTTCTTTCCTTTTAAAAATCTTTGCCTACTCTAAAGCCATAAAAATAATATTCTAGGTTTTATTTTAGATCTCCTATCATTCTCCCATAATTTTTTATAAAACAGATTGAAATAAGAATTAATATTTATATTTCCCCTGTAGAATGGATTTATTAAAAGGACTATCATTTTTTCCACAATGATTTATAGGACCTGTTGTTATAAATCTAGCATTTGTATATTTCCTGATTGATTTCTAGATTCTCTATCCTCTTCCATGGTGTATTTACCTGCCTTTTCTTCAATGCCACAAATTTTTCATTATTTTACCTTTATAGTAGGGCTTATATCTGGTAGTGTGTTTCTTCCAACTTTGATTATTTTTTTTCTTCTTATAGTTTCTCTTATTTTAAGCCTTTTGATACACATATACTTTTTTTTGTTTGTCTTGTTAATTTCTATTTGAGGATATTTTGCCATTTATTTTTTATTTTTTAGACAGAGTGGAAGGAAGGGAGAGAAACAGAGAGAGACATTTATGTGAAAAAGACACATCAACTGGTGGCCTCCTGCACATGCCCTGAACAGGGCGAGAATTAAGCCTGTAACCAATATGTGGTATGTATATGCTCTTGTCCTGAATCAAACCTGAGACCCTTCAGTCTGTGGGCCAATGTTCTGTCCACTGAGCAAAACTGGCCAGGGCCCCATTTACTTTTATATTATCAGCTTGAAATTTTCCCCAAAATGAACATGATGAAATTTAAATATGATTTATATAATCATTCTGGGGATAAATAACAATAATGACTTAATAATGAGATTTCCAATTTATGCAAAAAGTATTTCTCTTCATTTACAGAGGTCTTTAATGTCTCTCAGTTTTACATGTAGTGCTCTAGCACATCTTTCATTAGGTTTATTTCTGGGTATTTGAAATTCTTGATACTATTTTCAATTGTATTTAAGATGTCTTTTTCTAATTATTTCTGTTACTATATAGAAATACAAGTAGTTTTTTAAAAAATATACTGTATTGATTTTTCACAGAGAGGAAGGGAGAGGGTTAGAGAGTTAGAAACATCGATGAGAGAGAAACATCGATCAGCCGCCTCCTGGGGATGCCCGCAACCAAGGTACATGCCCTTGACCAGAATCAAACCCGGGACCGCCCAGTCTGCAGGCTGACGCTCTATCCACTGAGCCAAACTGGTTTCAATTACAAGTAGTTTTTTACTATTGCCTCTATATCAAGTAATTCGATAACATTTATTTATGAATTATAATTATTTTATATCTTTTAAAATATTCTATGTACAGAGAACTGTCATCTGTGAATAATAACAATTTTACTTCTTTCTTTCCAAACTTTATACCTACTTTATTTTTCTGGCGGGACCTCTATACATTTTTTATATATATTTTGATTGATTTCCAAGAGGAAGGTAGAGGGCGAGGGTGAGAGAGATAGAAATATCAATGATTAGAGCGAATCATCAATGGGCTGCCTCCTACAGTACCTTAACTAGGGATCAAACCTGCAACCATGGGCCTGTGCTCTGACTGGGAATCGAACCATGACCTGCTTCATAGGTCAACATTCAACCACTGAACCACATTGGCCGGGCCTCCATATAGTTTTGATACATAGTGGACATCCTTGTCTTGTTTACAAACTCAGGGAGATATTGTTTGATATATCACCATTAAGCATGGCATTTGCAATAGGAATTTTTTGGGATAGATAATCTCTATTAGGTTAAGAAAATTGCTTTCTGTTATAAGTTACTGATAACTTTTATCATGAGTGGTGTTGAACTTAGGCCTATCTATGAAATGGTCATATATTTTTTCTTTTTTTTTTAAGTATGGTTAAGATTGACAGATTTTTTAATTTAAACCAATCTTGCTTTCCTGAAGAATACTACACTGTGACATGATGTATATATTTTAAATATATTTTTGGTTTCTAATATTTTGTTTAGGATTTCTATGTTTATTTTTAGAAAAGAGACCTTATAGTTTTATCTTCTACTGTGCTTGCTAGGTATTAGCACAGGTTTATATTGACCTCATAAAATGAATTGGGAACTACAGTGGTACCTCAAGATACAAGTGCCCTCACATACGAGATTTTTGAGATACGAGCCGTCGAGCGAGCAATTTTTGCTTTGAAATATGAGCAACATTTGAGATAGGAGTAATCGCGCAGATCAGCCGACTGCACACAACCCACCAGTTTACCATGCCTCAAGGTTATGGAACGAATTAAACTCGTATCTTGAAGTACCACTGTAGTCCTCTTATTTTTATTTTCTGAAAGAGTTTGTGTTATTTCTTTTTTTCTTTTAGAGTAATTTAATATGTTTATTTAATTATGAAGGACTTTTTGAAATGGCAAACACTGTTTTAGGTCCTGGAGGTACACTGGTAAAAGCGGTTCAAGTCCTGAACTTTCATTACCAGTTACCTCTTTCTGTGGACTAAGAACTGTGCGAAGTACCTTTCAAATATTTTCTCTTATTCCTGAACATTGCCCTATAAGATAGGTACTACTACTTACCCCATTTCAAATGAGGAAACTGAGGTAAAGAGAGGTTAAATGGCTTCTCTAGCATTCAGGTATATTGACTCAAAAGCCTATGCTCTTAACAGCTCCATGTTTCCAGAGGGACTGCAAAGCGCTCCGGCCAGATCCGGATGCTTTGCCTTTCCATGGGCCACAAGAATGCAGGTTGGGGTGGGGAGTGTGAGGGGAGGCGCATAGCTAGAGAAACAGAGTCTGTAAGGAGGGGTGGCACCTCTGGCATCTGGGGCTGAGGAAGGTTCTGGAGGCAATTCTACAGGAGCCTCTGAGCACATTAGGAGGCCAACACACCACTACTTTCAGCAGCACTGGTAAACCACAGCTTCACTCTCCTGGTCTCTCCCAGGGACAGGCAGGACAAGATGTTCTGAGTTCTAGCAGCAGGACTATTTCTTGGGAACTATGATTAAGACTTAAAAGTCGAGGGGGAACCAAGATGGCGGCATAGATAAACACCTACACTGCTGTCTCACACAACAATTTCAAAACTACAACTAATAGAACAGACATCATCCAGAACCACAGGAAATCTGGTGGTGTGGAAATTCTATAACTAGAAGAAAGAGAGGGGCTCACAGAGACTCAGAAGAGCTGCAAAAAGCTGAGGTACGGAGATGCGCACGTGGAGAGAGCGGGTGCCGGAGAACCTGGCTGGCTTTCACTGTTGGGAGACTCCCAACGGCATTGAAACCCTTATCCTACAACAATAAAACCCAGGTCCAGCCAAAACTCATACGGGGGGAGTTTGGACTCTGAAAAGAGACAAGTGCATGGAAATTTAGGGGAGTCACAGGAGGGCAGAAGTTGAGTGGCACACACAGCACTGCCTGCAGAAGACCGACTGCTGATTGTGCCACTAGCTTTCACAAGAGGGCAGGAGACAAAGCATCCTAACTGCATCACTTCTAACTCCACTAAACCCCAGATTCGGGTGAAGTCCTGGGGACCCAGATTCATATGGTCCAAGAGCACAAGAGAGCCAGAGGGGCAGCAGTCTAGAGGCACTGTGAGAGAGTGGGCCTGCACACAGGGACAGTTCCAGCCATTACCCAGTCACGTGAGACTCAAGGGCCGTGGAGGGCGGGGCCGACTGGAAGGCAAGGCGGACCCTTAAGCCCTGAGACTTCACCCATCCCAAGCTCAACAGAGAGGCTTTTGCAGTTTTGCAAGTCTGGTATCATAAGGCTGAATCCAACACAGAAGTTCTCCCGGCATAGTGAAAATGTCGAGACAAGGGAAAGGATCACAAACAAAAGAAATGGAGGAAAACAAATGACTGGATATAGAGTTCAAAACCACGCTTATAAGGTTTTTCAAGAATATCCTAGAAAAGTTGGATAAAGTTAGCAAGACCCAAGAGGAGATGAAAAAGAAACAACTAGAGATGGAAAAGAACCAACTAGAAATTAAACATACACTGACTGAAATAAAAAATATTATACAGAGACCTAACAGCAGACCAGAGGAAGGCAAGAATCAAGTCAAAAATTTGAAATATAAAGAACCAGAAAACCCTCAACTGGAAAAGCAAGAAGAGAAAAGAATCCAAAAATGTGAAGATAATGTAAGGAACCTCTGGGACAGTTTCAAGCTTACCAACATCAGAATTGTGGGGGTGCCAGAAGAAGAGAGAGAGCAAGATACTGAAAACCTACTTAAAGAAATCATGACTGAAAACTTCCCACATTTGGTAAAAGAAACAGACTTACAAGTCCAGGAAGCATACAGAACCCCATATAAAAGGAATCCAAAGAGGACTACACCAAGACACATCATAATTAAAATACGAAGAGCAAAAGACAAAGAGAATATTAAAAGCAGCAAGAGAAAAACAGTCAATTACCTACAAGGCAGCACCCATACGACTATCAACTGATTTCTCAACAGAAACAATGCAGGCCAGATGGGAATGGCAAGAAATATTCAATGTGATAATTAGCAAGAACCTACAACCAAGAATACTCTATCCAGAAAAGCTATCATTCAGAATTGAAGGGCAGATAAAGAGCTTCACAGATAAGAAAAAGCTAAAGGAGTTCATCAACTCCAAAGCAGTATTATATGAAATGCTGAAAGGTACTCTTTTAGAAGAGGAAGAAGAAAAAGGTAAAAGATAAAATATTATGAACAACAAATACATATCTATCAACAAGTGAATCTAAAAATTAAGTGAATTAAAAATTTGATCAACAGAATAAACTGGTGATATAATAGAATCAGGAGCACAGAAAGGGAGTGGACTGATAATTCTCAGGGGGAAAAGGGTGACGGGTGTACAGGGAGAGACTGGACAAAAATCATACACCTATGAATGAGGTCAACGGGAGGGAGGTAAGTGTGGGAACCTCTTTCCACGTCCCGCGTGGTTCAGGGTTCCCGGGTCAGGGTTTGGGTTCTGAAGGAGGCCGCACGCAAACGAAATGAGAGACTAGAAATATTAATTTGGCGATATTGGGGGGCCAGGCGGGAGCCTTCCTCTAGTGGGAAGGACTACCATTTTGCTCTGGCCCTTTTCTCCCTTTTATTAAGGCTTTGGGACACACCCCTAGCCTTTAGGCAGGAAATAACAGAAATTAACATGATACAAACAGATAGTTTCAACTAAACAATGAGTAATCAGCTCTGACCTTT
>PVJN01049051.1:0-15371 GCA_004026805.1 Lasiurus borealis
TCTTTTTTTTTTTTTTTTTTTTTTTTTTTTTTTTCATCCAGCTGACAATTTTTAGCAGCCGAGACCCGGGCAACCTTTAGACAGAGTTCACTGCAATCACCGCCGTCCTTGAGACACAAACAAGGACGCGGAAAGAAAACACTGGAGAGTCCTCCCTTGCTTCCTGCAAAGGACTCAAAGGGAACCCGCGGACGGCTAGCACGCCACTGACCTTTGACATGAAGCCAGGGGTTCACACACACACACACACACACACATATACACACACACGCACGCACAGTAAAAGTCGCCGTATTTTTAGAACGGGCTGTGATTAATTTACGAACGCTGGGTTTTCCGCCCCCTAAGGACCAGCAAAATATGTTCCAATGTCAAGCAACAAAGGGCAGAGAGACAAATCTCGGGTTCACGAAGCCGCCGCCGCGAGTCTGTGTTACAGAAATGGAACGGGGTCTCAGGCACCCCGTCTCCCAGGGGCTCCAGGGTGGGGGTGTCCCTGCCAGCCTCTTGGTGCTCAGGAAACAAACCGACGGGCATGGGACCACCTCAGGGGTGGTGTACAGTCAGGGGTACCCCGAGTGGGTGGTCGCCACCTTCTCCCTGTCCAAACCCAGAGAAAAGCAAGGTCCCCCCAGTGAGTCCCCACCACAAAGGTCACCGGGTGTCACTGATCACCACACGGCACAAGCCATCGGCCCCGAATGTTTCGGCGGCTCCACCTGACACCCCGGGGTCCCAAGCCCAGCCCTCCACGGAGGACAGATAAAAACGCGAGGCCGAGGGAGTGAAGGGGGTGCAAACCAAGGCCCCCAGAATTTACCCTCCATCCGGGCCCCCAGGAGCAGGAAAGCGTGAACAGCCAGGCCAGCTGCGCGGGTGCCGTCTGGCGCTGAGCCCCGCTCCGGCCAGGAACACACACCTTCGGGTCCACAGGGAAGCCTCCCTCCCCGATGTCCCCCTCCCACAGGGACCCCCTCAACCAGCACGGGAGAGAGGACAGGGAGGTGTATGTGCGAGGAAGACTGGCAGGGGCAGGGGGTCTCTGGAGCAGTGGTTCTCCACCTTCCTAAGGCCGCGACCCTTGCATTACAGCTCCTCATGCGGTGATGACACCCCCAACCATGAAATTATTTTTATTATTTCCATTGCTACCTTATCATTGCAATGCTGCTACTGGGATGCACCGTGATGCAAATACCTGTGTTTCCCGAGGGTCTTAGGTGACCCCTGTGGAAAAAAAAAGGTCATTCGACACCCCCTCCTACCCCCGAAAGGGGTCGCGACCCACAGGTTGAGAACCGCTGTGTCTGGCGGGTAAGTGCATGGATCAGTACTCCCCCCAAGGTCCCTGTGGACCCCCGTCTCCAGGCCGCAGGGGTCGCGACCCACAGGTTGAGAACCGCTGTGTCTGGAGGATAAGTGCATGGACCAGAACTCCCCCCAAGGTCCCTGTGGACCCTCCCCCTGTCTCCAGGCCACGGGGGTCGCGACCCAGAGGTTGAGAACCGCTGTGTCTGGCGGGTAAATGTACGGACCAGAACTACCCCCCAAGGTCCCTGCGGACCCCCTGTCTCCAGGCCGCAGGGGTCGCGACCCACAGGTTGAGAACCACTGTTTCTGCAGGGTAAGTGCATGGACCAGAACTGCCCCCAAGATCCCTGCGGACACCCCCTATCTCCAGGCCGCAGGGGTCGCGACCCACAGGTTGAGAACCGCTGTGTCTGGAGGGTAAGTGCATGGACCAGAAATCCCCCCAAGATCCCTGCGGACCCCCCTTGTCTCCAGGCCGCAGGGGTCGCGACCCACAGGTTGAGAACCGCTGTGTCTGGAGGTTACGTGCATGTATCAGAACTGCCCCCCAAGGTCCCTGCGGACCCCCCCTGTCTCCAGGCCACAGGGGTCGCGACCCAAAGGTTGAGAACCACTGTGTCTGGAGGGTAGGTGCATGGACCAGAAATCCCCCCAAGATCCCTGCGGACACCCCCTGTCTCCAGGCCGTGGGGGTCGCGACCCACAGGTTGAGAACCACTGTGTCTGGAGGTTAAGTGCATGGACCAGAACTACCCCCCAAGATCCCTGCGGACCCCCCCTGTCTCCAGGCCGCAGGGGTCACGACCCACAGGCTGAGAACCACTGTGTCTGGAGGTTAAGTGCATGGACCAGAACTCCCCCCAAGGTCCCTGCGGACACCCCCCCACCCCCTGTCTCCAGGCTGCACCCTAATCCAAGTTGCTAACCTGGGTCTGTGCCCTGGATGGGAGCGCGCAGGAGGGCGCACGGACGCACAGAGGCACGGCTGCGCGCGCTCCCAGGACGGCAGGCGGGTGCGGGGGGACGGAGGAGAAGGGGGACTAGGGGGACAGGAGAGCCCGGCGCGGGCCTTACGTTTGCAGCTGGCCGCCCAGGGCTGGTAGCCGTAGTAGCCGGTGATGCGCAGGATGCGCTCCTCGATGGACGTGAGCCCCGCGGGGCCGCCGCCGCCGCCGGTGAGGTCCTCCACGGAGCGCGACCAGCGCAGGTCCTCCTTGATGGCCTCGTCCACCGCCAGGTACTTGAGCTGCCGCAGCTGCGGGCTGATGTCCGACAGTCTGCGCGGGCTCACGTCCGGGGACCTCCTCATGCCCCTGCGGGGGGTCAGCGAGGGGGGGATCTGAGGCCGCGCACCCAGCGCCCCGGTTTGCAGCAGCCTCAGCAGCAGCCTCAGCAGCGGAGGCGGCGTCGGGTCCCGTCGCCGGTGCCCGGTCCCGGGCGCCTCGGGCAAGGCGGGCGGCGGCGAGTGGCGAGGGGACAGCCCGTCGGGACGGACTTCCCCGGCAGAACCGCCCTTCCCGAACCCCCCCACCGCCGCCCGGCCCCCCACCGCCGCTGACAGGGCCGCCCGCCCGCCCGCGCGCGCCCGCCCGCGCGCGCCCGCCCCAGGCGCTACTCACGTGGCGCTGCCTTTGCCCCGGGGCGCGCCGCCGGGGAACTCGCGGATCCCCATAGGCAGCGGCAGGGCGCGGCCGCGGGCGCCCAGAGTCGCGGGCGGACCCGGCAGGAGGAGGAACAGGAGGAGGAACAGGAGGAGGAGGGCGCGCTGCCCGCGAGGGTCGTCCGCGCCGCCCCGCGCGCGCCGGTGCGCGCCTGCGCCCGCGCCCGCGCCGCGCGCGCGCCTCCTCAGCGCGCCTGCCCCCTCCCCCCGCGGCGCGAGCGCGGCTCCCCTTTCCCTCACCCGCTCCCCGGCTCCGGGGTCCCCGGCCGTGTCAGGGCCGCTCAAGCGCCTCGCCCTCACCTTCCCGCCGCTCAGCAGGGCCCGCGGGAGCCGCGGGGAGCCCGGACACCCGGAGAGCGCGGCGCGCGCGGGGTGCGCTCTCGAGGCACCTGAGCTGTGGTGGTGGAGGTGCGCGCCGGCCGGCAATGCCGCCGGGGACCACGAGGGGGCGCTGCTGCTGCCCGCTCCCCGGGGCGTGGGCGTGGCCAGGGCTCCGGAGAGAGGCGCTAGGCCCCGCCCCCGAGCCTGGAGGCTCCGCCCCTTGGCCCAGAGCGAGCGGCTCCAGGTTCAGCAGTTCAGTTATGTTTTTTTTTGTTGGTTTTTTTTTCCGCTTTAATGTGTTTTTGTTGGAGAGAGGGAGAGAGGGAGACAGAAGCATCAGCGAGGAGGGAGGAGCGTGCACCGGCTGCTGCCTCCTGCGCGCCCCCGCCCTGGGGATCCAGCCCGCAGCCGCCGGGGAGTCCAGCGGTGACCTGGTTCCGAGGTGGACACTCCGCCACCCAGCACTGCCAGCTGCGCCACGTTCGCGTTTAATGGTTTGTTTTCCGTCTGCGAGCCAGCCCTCCTGGACTTGGCACGCTTTTCGTGTTATTATTCTGTTGCTTTAAGCACACACACACACACACACACAGGTTCATCAGGGCAAGTTTAGAAAATAACCAAACTAAGTAAAAAAACAAACAAAACAAAAAAACTAAATACAGTAAATATTCCTTCTTCAGCCCAACCTGACTACTGGCTACTTTGAATGATCAGCTTTTCCAATATGAAGTATTTCTTCTCAAAATTAGAATCAAACTGTACAAGCTACTTTTTGGACTTTTTAAAAAATATATTTTATTAATTTTTTTTTTTATAGAGAGGAAGGGAGAGGGATAGAGAGTTAGAAACATTGATGAGAGAGAGATATCCATCAGCTGCCTCCTGCACATCCCTCACTGGGATGTGCCCGAAACCAAGGTACATGCTCTTGGGACCTTTCAATCCACAGGCTGATGCTCTATCCACTGAGCTAAACCAGTCTCGGCCAAGTTTTTATTTTTTAATTTAATAAATCTTTATTGTTCAGATTATTACAGTTGTTCCTCTTTCACCCCTCCCCCATAGCTCCCCTCCACCTGGTTCCCACCCCACCCTCTGCACTTACCGACCCCTGCATTGTCCTCATCCATAGGTGTATGACTTTTGTCCGGTCTCTCCCCACACCCCCCTCACCCCTTTCCCCCTGATAATTGCCAGTCCACTCCCTATCTGTGCCCCTGACTCTATTATATTCACTAGTTTATTCTGTTTTCAGACTTACAATTCACTTGATTTTTAGATTCACTTGTTGATAGATATGTATTTGTTCATAATTTTTACCCTTACCGTTTTCTTCTTCTTCCTCTTCTTAAAGAGTACCTTTCAGCATTTCATATAATCCTGGCTTGGTGGTGATGAACTCCTTTAGCTTTTTCTTATCTGTGAAGCTCTTTATCTGTCCTGCAATTCTGAATGATAGCTTTGCTGGGTATTCTTGGTTGTAGGTTCTTGCTACTTATCACTTTGAATACTTCTTGCCACTCCCATCTGGCCTGCATAGTTTCTGTTGAGAAATCAGCTAACAATCATATGGGTTGTAGGTAATTAACTGTTTTTCTCTTTATGCTTTTAATATTCTCTTTGTCTTTTGCTCTTGGCATTTTAATTATGATGTGTCTGTGTGGTCCTCTTTGGATTCCTTTTGTTTGGGGTTCTGTGTGCTTCCTGGACTTGTAAGTCTATTTCTTTCTTTCACCAAGCGGGGGAAGTTTTCAGTCATTATTTCTTCAAATATGTTTTCAGTATCTTGCTCTCTCTCTTCTTCTGGCACCCCCATAATTCTGATGTTTGTACACTTGAAGCTGTCCCAGAGGCTTCTTACACTATCTTCAAATTTTTGGTTTCTTTTCTTTTGCAGTGGAGTGTTTTTTGCTTCTTTGTATTTCAAATCTTTGACTTGATTCTTGCATTCTTCTAGTCTGCTGTTAGGTCTCTGTATAACATTTTTTATTTCAGTCAGTGTATGTTTAATTTCTAGTTGGTCCTTTTTAATATCCACTAAATTTATCCATGTTTTCTAGGATAAAAACCTTATAACCGTGGTTTTGAAAAACCTTATAACCATGGTTTTGAACTCTATATCCAATCGTTTGCTTTCCTCCACTTCTTTCGTTTATGATATTTGTCTCCGCAATTTCGCTGCTTCCCTGAGTTGGTAGAGTAGCTTTGTGTGCTAGGTGTCCTATATGGCCCATTAGCTCCTCCTCCCCAGTTACCTGAGGTGGACACTCTTGGTGCACCCCTTTGTGGACTGTGTGTACAGCCTTGTTGTACTTAAGTCTTGATTGTTGTTGGTATCACTGGGAGGAATTGAGCTCCAAGCCAATTGGCTGTGGGGATCAGCTGTGTCTACGCTGGGAGAACTTCTGTGCTGGAGTCAGCCTTATGAGACAAGACTTGCAAAATTTCAAAAGCCTCCGTGCTGGGCTTGGATGGGGCAGTCTCAGGCCTGAGCAGATAGCCTTAGCTTCCCGTCAGCCCTGCCCAATGAAGCCCCTCTCGGTTCTCTCTTCTGTGTGAAGGGATGGCCTTATAAGATGGTTATGGCGATAAAATGAGCCAATACATGTAAAACACATAGAATAGGGCCTAAGACATGGTCAACGCCAGTATTTAATAGATATGAGCTATTATTATTTTTTAAAAAGATCATTATTGTTTAAAGTATTACAGATGTAACCCCTTTTCCCCCATTAACTCCCTCCACCACTCCTGCCCCCACCCGAGGCCTTCAGCACCCACTCTCTGTGCCCGTGGGTGATGCACAGGTGCATACAGGTCCTTGGTTGGTCACCTCCCACCCACCCACCCTCCCTGCCTTCCCTCCGAGATTGCACCCTTTGTTCCTTGCCTCCATGTCTTTGGATCCACTCCGTCCATCCATGTATTCTGTTCCTTAGCGTCCACACGTGAGTGCGGTCCTGGGACCCGAGTCTTTCCCTGTCTGGCTGCTGTCACTCGGCACGATGCTCTCAGGGCCTCCGTGCTGTCTCCGGGGTCAGAGAGCCTCTTTGTCACAGCTGCCTCGTCCTCCATGGGGTCAGTGCCCACCGCTTTCCCATCCCCGCGTCTCCGGACAGGCACTCCGGCCGTTTCCAGATCTCAGCTATTGTGACTGTGCTGCTGTGGACACAGGGGTGCGTGCGTTCGTTCTGATTGGTGTTTCGGGGTGCTCAGGCTATATTCCTAGCCGTGGGATCACTGGGTCCAATGGCAGTTCCACATTGGATTTTTTTGAGGGAACGCCACCCTGTTCTCCATCGCGCCAGCCCCAACTTTTAAGGAAAAACCAAAGTGGGCCAAAATAGTAACTGCTGTCCTATCTCAGCCTGAGCTTTGGTGTGGTGCTCTTGGAAGCCACTAGAGGGAGCATGAGCCAACGAACAGGCCTGGACCCCGAACCCTGGCACTTTGGGGGGTTCGTTTAGTAACATTTAGAAGGAGGGACAGGCTTCTATCGTGGTATCTGTTCTGCAAAAAAATTACCGAGCACAGCGGAAACAAACCCCCTCCTCAGACTAGGAAGGCACCCTTTCTCCATCGGATGCTCCTGGAGGCTCTGCCTCCCCTCCCCTCCAGGAGGGAGGACACAGGACGTGGTTCTAGTTGAGGGGCTGGAGTAGGGGAGCACCAGCCTCAAGGAGGGCCCCATCCTGTGTGCAGCCCCCCTGCCCCGTCAGGGACCCCGCCAGCCCTCGTGGAAGCCGGATGCTGTGTGTGTGTGTGCACGTGTGTGGACAGGAGAAAGTCCCTGAATTGTCGCATTGGATCCAGCACCTCCTAGCAGGTCAGGAGCCGGGAAACACCTGAACCCTAATAACCAGACAGAATTTGCCAAAATGGAAGCAGCGGGAAAACCTTTTTTATTTTTTATTTTTAATAATATATTTTGATTTTTACAGAGAGGAAGGGAGAGAGAAATATCGATGAAAAAGAAACATCAATCAGCTGCCTCCTGCATAACCCCACTCAGGGGATGTGCCTGCAATCAAGGTACATGCCCTTGACCGGAATCGAACCTGGGACCCTTCAATCCATAGGCCGACGCTCTATTCACTGAGCCAAACCAGTCAGGGCCCTTTTATTTTATTTCAACAAGGTTCTTAGGAAACACTGTGCCACAGTTTTTGGTGAATCAAGAGGTAACCTATGTCACCGGCTGGCATGGCTCAGGGGTTGAGTGTCGACCTAGGAACCAGGAGGTCAGGGTTCGATTCCAGGTCAGGGCACACGCCCGGGGTTGCAGGCTCCATCCCCAGGGTGGGGCGTGCAGAAGGCACCTGATCCAGGATTCTCTCATCATTGATGTTTCTCTCTCTCTCTCTTCCTTCCTCTCTGACATCAATAAAAATAATTTTTTTTTTTAAAGTCAAGTCTCCAATTCAGTGGACAGAATCTCACCACGTGGGGCCTCTGTGGTCACATCCCGCATGGTAGCGCCAGGGGACCACAGTCACAACACACTTTCGAAACCAACACCTCACCCGTCTCACAGGCCACAGGCTAAGGGCCGTTCGCTTCCGGAGAAACGCTCACCAGCATCGCAGGCAGGCACCCGAGAGCACACGGTGTATTGCCAGAGGACAGACACATTTATTGCGGGGACTACGGCAGGCACTCGCTCTCCCGTACCCCCTCCCCTTTACCGCACCGGAGTCTCACGCACGTGCGTCCTTCGTACAAAAAGAGATCCAAAGAGTATCTACCATCTCGGTGGTTGCAAAGGTTTGCTGAGACCCGCCGTCCGGGACCCCCACCCCCCCTCTTGGTCCAGGACAGGAACATCTGGAGACCCCAGCACGTACACAGTTCACGGGCACCTCTTCGTTATAAATAACAGGGTCGTCTTGGATTCTACAAAAATAATCATTTTTCGGGGGGGGAAGGGGCGCATGCAAACCCAGACACGTCAATGTCTAAAACAAAGCTCTAGGCGTCGGCCTGCGGACTGCAAGGTCCCGGGTTCGATTCCGGTCGGGGGCATGTGCCTTGCTTGCAGGCACATCTCCAGTGTTGGGGTGTGCAGGAGGCGGCTGATCGATGTCTCTCTCTCATCGATGTTTCTGACTTTCTATCCCTCTCACTTCCCCTCTATGAAAAATCAATAAGATATATTAAAAAAAAAAAAAAAAAGCTCTAGGGCTTCTCGTTTTTTGCTTTTCAATATAAAGGTCGCTACGGAGCCGTCCGCTAAGTGATTTCGAGGCAGGCAAACCCCAAAGCCTCCCCCACTGCCCCCCCGATGAAAAGTACAAAATCTGCTTCTACCCACAGCAGTCCTCACCCCACTACGCACAGTCCAGCCAGATCACCGTGTTTCGGATGAGTGGCGGGTACATACCCGGTTGTCCTCGGAGACCAGACCGTCGTCCTCAGAAGCCAAAAAGCCTTCTCTGTCCCCCTTTTTCTGCTTTGTTTCGAATGTCCCCCCCAGACAGCGGGTATTTGTTAAAATATCGTTGTTGGGCTTTTTTTGGCTTTTCTATATTCTCCTACAGACGGAACAAAGCGAAACCTCTCCCAGCCCTGCCTGTCCGCTCGCCCGCCCGCCCCACCCGGTGCAGGCGGGAGGGAGGACCACGGGAGGGAGGACCGCGGGAGGGAGGACCGCGGGAGGGAGGACCGGGCCGGCGCTCAGCGCTGCGGGGAGCCGTCGGCCGGGGCGGCCGGCTCCGGGCCCACGAAGGGCTCGTCCGGCTTCTGGTCCTCCTTCCCGCCGGCCGCCTGGTCCGTGACGGAGGAGAAGGACAGCTGGTCGTGCTCCATGATGTGCACCTGGTCCTCGTCCTTGTCCTTCTTGACGTAGAACATCCTGCGGAACTTCTTCAGCTCGTGCAGCTCGCAGAAGGTCTCCAGCACCACCAGCATGGCCACCAGGCCCAGCAGCAGGTAACCTGCGCGAGGAGAGCCGGGGCTCAGCGGGACCGTGTCTGCGCATGCATCAGGTCGTCGCCACTGCTCCGATTCGAGACACCCCTGGAATCCCACGGCTCCAAGAGGGGGACCCAGCCTGGACGGTGTGGCTCAGGAGCTGAGTGTCAGTCAGGGTTCGATTCCCGGTCAGGACATATGCCCGGGTTGTGGGCTCCATCCCCAGTGTGGGGCGTGCAGGAGGCAGCTGATCAATGATCCTCTCTCTCTCTTTTTCACTCACTCCCTCCCTTTGTCCCTTCCTCTGTGGAATCAATAAAAATATTTTTTTAGCTAAAACCGGTGTGGCTCAGTGGATAAGCGTCGGCCTGGGGACTGAAAGGTCCCAGGTTTAATTCAGGTCAAGGGCATTGACCTTGATTGTGGGCACATAACCAGTAGGGGGCGTGAAAGAGGCAGCTAATGGATGCCTCTCTCTCATCAATGTTTCTAGCTCTCTATCCCTCTTCCTTCCTCTCTGTAAAAAATCAATAGAATATATTTAAATATATATATATGTATTTTTTAAAAATAAATAAATAAAATAAGATAAAAATAATTATGGTCGGCCAAAACCTGGTTTGGCTCAGTGGATAGAGCTTTGGCTTGCGGACCGAAGGGTCCCAGGTTCGATTCCGGTCTGGGGGCACATCTCCACTGTGGGGCGTGCAGGAGGCAGCTGATCAATGTCTTATCTCTCATCGCTGTTTCTGACTTTCTGTCCCTCTCCCTTCCTCTCTGTAAAGAATCAATAAAATATATTTTTAAAAAAATTCTGAAAATGGTGAACACGGTCTACATTTCAAAGGAGAGCCAGGTGGCCAATAAGATAAGCCCCTGTTTTAGGATGATGTTTCTGGTGAAGTAACAACCATGGCTGCTTGTACGAGGCTGAAACCCTGGGACTCGTTTGCTGGAGCTTAATATCCGTAATAAGGCAGAGAAACATGTTCCAATTAAAAGCTGGTTCTCCAGTGCCTTCTGTGGCACATTTTTACACGGTCATTTATAACGTCTGTTAGGAGTAAGAAATGGACCAGCACTTTTTTTCCCCTTTTTTAATTATATTTTCATTGATTTCAGAGAGGAAGGGAGAGGGAGAGACAGAAACATCAATGATCAGAGAGAAGCATCGACCGGCTGCCTCCTGCACCCCCACACCCTGGGGATTGAGCCTGCGACACGGGCCTGTGCTCTGACCGGGAATCGAACCGTGACCTCCAGGTTCAGAGGCCGATGCTCAACCATTGAGCCACGTGGGCTGGGCCTTGACCTGTACGTTGAAGGTGCTTGGGAAAAAATAACTCTCAGAAGTAACAAGGTTTTTACATAAAGCCTTCTCAAGGGAATCCTGGTCCAATGAAATAGTGGTGGCGAATGTAAAAATTTACCCCTGAGAGCCCAAACATCTTATTGATGTTTCTCTCTCCCTCTCCCTTTCTCTATGAAATCAATAAAAATGCATATATTTTTTTAAAAAAGAAATAATAGGGCCCTGGCTGGTTTGGTTCAGTAGATAGAGCGTTGGCCTGCAGACTGAGGGGTCCCGGGTTCGATTCTAGTCGGGGGCACATGCCTAGGTTGTGGACTTGGTTCACAATGGGGGGCAGAAAAAGGGGTGCGTGTAGGAGGCAGCCGATCCATGAGTCTCTCTCATCATCGACGTTTCTAACTCTCTCTCCCTCTCCCTTCCTCTCTGAAATCAACAAAAAATATTTTTAAAAATAAATTTTAAAAAAAAACAGCCGAAACCAGTTTGGCTCAGTGGATGGAGCGTCAGCCTGCGGAATCAAGGGTCCCAGGTTGGATTCTGGTCAAGGGCATGTACCTTGGTGGCGGGCACATCCCCAGTAGGGGGCGTGCAGGAGGCAGCTGATCGATGTCTTATCTCTCTTCGATGTTTCTAACTCTCTATCCTTCTCCCTTCCTCTCTGTAAAAAAGCAATAAAATATATATATATATATTTTAATAATAAATAAATAAATAAACAGCCGAAACCGGTTTGGCTCAGTGGATGGAGCGTCAGCCTGCGGACTCAAGGGTCCCAGGTTCGATTCTGGTCAAGGGCATGGACCTGGGTTGCGGGCACATCCCCAGTGGGGGACGTGCAAGAGGCAGCTGATGGATGTCTCTCTCTTATTGATGTTTCTAGCTCTCTCTCCCTCTCCTTTCCTCTCTGTAAAAAAAAAAATCAATAAAATGTATAATTTTTAAAAAATAATAAATAAATTAAAAATAAAAATAAATAATATGACTTTTACACAAAGCGTTCAGAAGGGGGTACCCCGATCCAAGGAAACAGTGATGGCGGACTGAAACTGCATCCCTGAGAAAGCAGCTAGGGCTTCTGGGAAAGCAGCAGCCAGGGCTTCTGGGAAAGCAGCAGCCAGGACTTCTGGGAAAGGCTGCCCGTGGGTGGGTCGAGCCGGGGGGCCCGGGCACGGGGTACTCACAGGTGATGCCCAGCTTGTAGAGCTCCCGGAACTTCTGGTTGTAGCCCTCGCCGGGCACGTAGTCGCCCAGGCCGATGGTGCTGAGGGAGATGAAGCAGAAGTAGAAGGACTCGAGGAAGTTCCAGTCGTCCTCCAGGACGGAGAAGACGGCGGCGGGGACGAAGAAGAAGCAGGACACGGTGACCAGGCCCAGCAGCACGGCGTGCACCAGCGCCACCAGCTGCTTGGAGAAGCCCCAGCGCAGGTGCACGTAGAGCACGGGCCGGCGGGTCACGTGCAGGGTGAGGCGCTGCACCACGGCCGTCAGGAAGAGCAGCGTGAAGGGGATGCCGATGATGGAGTAGATGATGCAGAAGGCCTTGCCGCCGTCCGACAGGGGCACCGTGTGGCCGTAGCCTGCGGGGGGCGGGGGCGGGGAGGAGAGCGCGGGGAGTCGGTCAGTCGGGTGCGTGTTTAAGCTACGTTTGTATTTAAACACACACAGTAGGCCGGTGGTTCCAGCACGTGTAACATTGAACACACATAGTAGGCCCGATGGTCCCAGCATGTGTAACATTGAACACACACAGTAGGGCCGATGGTCCCAGCATGTGTAACATTGAACACACACAGTAGGGCCAGTGGTCCCAGCATGTGTAACATTGAACACACACAGTAGGCCCGGTGGTCCCAGCACATGTAACATTAAACACACACAGTAGGCCCAGTGGTCCCAGTATATGTAACATTCAACACACACAGTGGCCAAAACTGGTTTGGCTCAGTGGATAGAGCGTCGGCCTGCGGACTGAAAGGTCCCAGGTTCGATTCCAATCAAGGGCATGGACCTTGGTTGCGAACACATCCCTTGTGGGAGGTGTGCAGAAGACGTATGATCGATGTTTCTCTCTCATCGATGTCTCTGACTCTCTCTCTCCCTTACTCTCTGTAAAAAATCAATTAAAAAAAAAAATATATATATATAAAATTAAACACACACAGTAGGCCCGGTGGTCCCAATATATGTAACATTAAACACACGCAGTAGGCCCAGTGGTCCCAGCATGTGTAACATTAAACACACACAGTAGGGCCGGTGGTCCCGGTAAATGTAACATTAAACACACACAGTAAGCCCAATGGTCCCAGCACGTGTAACATTGAACACACGCAGTAGGCCCGGTGGTCCCAGCACGTATAACATTAAACACACACAGTAGGGCCGGTGGTGCCCGCCCTCCTCTCCACCAGGCCGGAGCCCCTGCCAATTCCCGGCGGTCCACGCAGCAGCCAGAGGGAACCCCGCAGGGTCAGGGCGTGAGGCTCAGCGGGCGGTTAAAACCTCACCGGCCCTTCGCCCCGAGAGACTAACATGTCTGAACAAGTCCGCTAACAGGAAAAAGCCAGTGAAACGCATTTATTTTTCCAAAACTGGATTCTGAAAAAAAAAAAAACAAAAAAAAACACACACACAAGAAAACTCCCGTCTGGGGTTGTCATTGCAAACGGGTTTCAAATCAGACTCCGAGGATCTCTGACCTGCTGAGCGCGACCTGCCTCTGGGAAACCTCCCGCTCCCGACCCCCGCACACGGCCTGCTTGGTTCCGGCTCCTTACGGGGTGCACGTGGCAGCCAAGGCCGCCCTCCTGTGCCCGGAAAACACACGGGTGACCCTCGAGCCACGGGGCGCCAGGATCCCGCAGAAATCATGCGCAACTAACGTGTCCCCCTAAATTCACGGGCATCTTCCTGCGAGAGAGTCCAAGCCGAGACTCTCAGGAGGGTTTTTGTTTGTTTGTTTTAATAAATTTTATTGACTTTTTACAGAGAGGAAGGGAGAGGGATAGAGAGTGAGAAACATCAATGAGAGAGAAACATCGATCAGCTGCCTCCTGCACACCCCACAATGGAGATGTGCCCGCAACAAAGGTCCATGCCCTTGACCGGAATCGAACTTGGGACCTTTCAGTCCGCATGCCGACGTTCTATCCACTGAGCCACACCGATCTCGGCTGCTTTTGTTTTTTTAAAATATATTTTTATGGATGTCAGAGCGGACGGGAGAGGGAGAGAGAGAAACATCCACAATGAGGGAGAATCCTGGATCGCCCGCCTCCTGCACGCCCCCCACACTGGGGATGGAGCTCCCCACCTGGGCCTGGGCCCTGACCTTTGTGACCTCCTGGGTCACAGGTCGGCGCTCAACCAGGGCGCCACACCAGCCAGGCTGAGCGTCGGTTCCTGCATCCATCTGTTCTGTTCCTGGCACCGACAGCCGCCCCTGGCACCCGGCCCCGAGGTGCAGGGGTTAGGGAGGGCACGGCACGGTGCGGGCTCAGAGGACAGTTACGGGAGGGCAGAAGCATGCCAAGGGGGAGGGGTTAAGAGGGGTCGTGGCGGAGGGATGCGCAAAACAGCTCGAAGCCAGGAAGGATGCTCTCGTGGCCAGAGATACAGGGAAGCAAAGAAGGCGGACGTGTTTTTGGTTGTTGTTAATCCACGTGGATATTTTTCCCTGGACTTGTGGAGAGTGAAAGGGGAAGGAAGAGACAAAGGAACATGGAAGTGTGTGTGTGTGTGTGTGAGAGAGAGAGAGAGAGAGAGAGACACCAATCCCTGAGTTACCTCCTGCCTGTACCCCAACCAGGGCACAGGCTGGAGAGGTACGAGCCACAGAGGTCCCTGCCCTTGACCGGAATTGACCCCGGGACCCTCTGGTCTGCAGGCCGATGCTCCCTCCGCTGAGCCACCCCGGCCAGGGCAAAGGTTATGTATGTTTTCTTTGCCCACACGGGGAGGGGTGTTATTTGCTTCGTGGGCAGGTCCCCAAAATAGAAAGGGGAGACAGCAGGCAACAGGAAGGAAGCCACCGGCTGCGTCCGCAGGCGAGCTGAGCAGGATGCTGAGGATGGAACCCATGGCGTCGGATACACACACCCGCCCCCACCCCCCGCCAGGCAGCGGGAAGAACACACCTGCCACATGTGTAGACACGCACCCTGCCCCGAGGAGGGAGACTCGGGGAGTCTCGTGAGTTCCTCTCTCTCTGAAAATAGAACTTTCTGGCTCCACACCCTCTCCCGTGCCAGGCTCAGCTCCGCCACGGAGCCCGGTCTGCAGAGCTGGCTCCTCCTCGCACCCGCGCCTCCCCGCGCCCGCACCTGTGCCAGGGGCGGTGCAGCCAGGAGAGCCGCCCACGGCGGGCCATCTGTCAGCGCCTCCCGGCTCCACGGGGCCCATCTGCCTTCGAGAGAGGCCTGCTCCCTTCTGCACACTTCCCCGGGCCCTGCAGAATGCCTTCTTCCCCCTTTTCTTTTAAAAGTATATATTTTTTATGGATGTCAGAGAGGAAGGGAAAGGGGGAGAGAGGGAGAGAAACTTCCATGATGAGAGAGAATCATGGATCGGCTGCTTCCTACACGCCCCCTACTGGGGATGGAGCCTGAAACCCAGGCATGTGCCCTTGACCGGGAATGGAACCTCGGCCTGCAGGCCAAAGGGGTCGCGGGTTCGATTCCGGTCAAGGGCACGGACCTCGGTGGCTGGCTCGTCTCCGGCCCAGGCCCTGAGGGTGACCCTCAACCACTGAACCCCACTGGCTGGGCTCTTTTCTTTTCTTTTCTTTCCTTCCTTCCTTCCTTCCTTCCCTCCTCCTCCTCCTCCTCCTCCTCCTCCTCCTCCTCCTCCTTCTTCTTC